>JAAKBH010001000.1:0-66069 GCA_019776075.1 Amaranthus palmeri
AAAAAAATTAAACAGCCCAAATATATACACACGTAGCCCATTCCCTTCCTAAACCCTAAAAAATTAAACAGCCGTTTCTCTACATGACATTCTTCCTCTCCTCTCATCTCCTCTCTCTTAAAAAACCCTAAAAAAGCCCAAACACAGCCGTTCCATTTCTACACAGCCGTTTTCCTTCTTCTTCCTCTCCTCTCCTCTCCTCTCTCTTAAACTCAAACTAATTTTTCGTTTCATGAAGAATTTTTGAAGATTTCATGAAGCTTTCGAATCTCTTCACATGAAGATTCTTGCTTGATTTCGTTTCAAACTAATTTTTGAAGATCCTTGCTTGATTTCGAATCTGGAAGCTTTACATGAAGATTCTTGAAGATTTCATGAAGCTTTCGTTTTTTTTTCTCAGATCTGGAAGATGAAGATGATTCTTCGTTTGTAATTTTTTTTTCGTTTTTGTGTAATTTTTTTCGTTTTTTTTTTGTAATTTTTTTGTTTTCCTTGTAATTTTTTTTCGTTATTTATAATTTTTTTCGTTTTGTTGTAATTATTTTCGTTTTTTATATTTTTTTTTCGTTTTTTTTTCTTTTTTTCTGGGTTGTAGAAATTTCTTGTTCGTTTTGTTGAAATTTCTGGTTCTGGGTTGTAGTTTCTTTTTGTAATTTCTGGTTCGTTGTAATTTCTTTTTGTTGAAAGTTCTGGTTCGTTCGTTTTGTTGAAATTTCTGGTTCTGGGTTGTAGAAATTTCTGGTTCGTTTTGTTCTTTCGTTTGTAGATCTGGGTTCATTATGAGATTGTTATTTCATTCGTTTGTAGATCTTGGTGTTCTTTCATTAATTTGTTTCGTTCTTTCCTTCAAGATGGTTTTCTGGGTTCATTATGAGATTTTAATTTTTTTTTTATTTTTTAAATTGACAAAAGGGCTGCGGTTCTTGTATATGTCCGCAGCCCATGGTGTTTTTTTTTATTTTGAAAAATGATGAAAGGGCTGCGGTTTTAATGTCCGCAGCCCTTAATTATTCTTTGGGCTGCTCCAATAATGGCTGGGGTCGTAAACCGCAGCCCATAGTGGCTAAAAAACCGCAGCCCATAAGGTTTTTTCCACTAGTGGATTGTGGTGTTTATACCACATCATTGTTGTTAGAGCAATATGCTGCCCTCTCTACTTTTCTTTAGGAACCTGTCTTTCTTTCAATTACTTATACAAACATCCATCCTAGCCCCTGCAATTCAGAAAATGACAACGATTTAAGAACAAGTTAAACATATTGAGAAGTAACTTAAGGAGGAAAACAACAAAATGCAATTATTGATGTAGGTGGTGCGTGACATTAAGGAATCCAATGTCTTACAATCTTCAAGGAATGGTAACAACATGCTCGATTCCATCAAACCCTAAGGTATGATTCCCAATTTGCAATGTCCTTTTGATAGGAGCAATCTTAAAATGTGGATCAAGAAGTGCAGTAAATATTTTAATTTGTGCAATATAGCTGATGAATCAACACTAGAGTAACCCTTATGATACATGACTGATAAGGCTGAGAAATGAGTCACTAATTATTTAGCTGTAAGGAAAGAAAAGATTATTGAGTGGGATGATTCCATTTTGGATGTTGTTGCAAGGTTCATAGATGATGAAGGTGAATATGTTGTTGAACACTTCCATAAAATAGTTCAAACTCATTCATGAAAGAATTATATTGTTGAATTTGAGACTGCACGATGTGTATTATTGCATAACCAACATGTGCTTTCAACTAGAGGTGTTCATTTGGGTGATCGGGTTGGTTTCGAACGAGTGTCATTCTATTCGGTTGTAATTCGGATCGGTTAATATTATATGTTGCTTGTTACTGCAAGTCACACTCGGTTATTCGTGCTATTGGTTTAGCATCATTTCGTTGTCGGTTGATCGAAGTTTGTGTCGAGTGTTAATCGGTGTTGGGTTGCCATCAGTTAATATTTGGTTAGGTTTTATCGGATACAGATCGGGTTTAGTTTTATTTAAAACAGAATTTGCTACATATTAATTATTATGATCGAGTCAATATCAAATGAAGTTGTTAGTCATTTTTTAATTGATGACAAGATTCTCTTTACTTAGAGCAAAATAGTTAAAATGCAAATCAATTAGCGATCATTATTACTTTGTTACTTTTACCTAATTGAACGGAAATTCAAAATATAAAGTTCTATCAGTTTTCATCTAATACGATTAAATGTAGTTAAAAATCATTGACCATCGATTACTAACTCTAAATATATGAAACCATGTATTTATAAAATTTAATTTATTAAAATATCTATCACTCTATTAGATTAACTAATAAGATGATTGAATATGAGTCTATCATACTTCTATGTTAAAAGTTGGTTCAGGTTTAAAGCAATTAGATCTAAAATTCATTCGGGTTAACTCGGTTTTAGCCGGATTGAGTTCGGTTTCGAGCATGATTCGGGTCAAATATGACTCGGGTCGGTCATTTTTAGGTTTCGGTAATCTTGATTAACAATAATGTGTTAGTTACATAAATCACTTATAGTTCGGGTTCAGCTTTCCCATTTTCGGTTGTCAACCTGTTTGGGTACAACACCGGTTCGGGTATTGTCGGTTCGATGAACCTAAAAAAGGAACACATTTTCATGTCGTTTTACTTTCGGTTTCGGTTTGGGTAGTCGGGTCACTTTTGAACAACTCTACTTTTAACCCCATATGTTGTTGAGAGATTTGTGGCTGATTTAAAAGAAAATGTGAAGCCCTTTGTAAGAGCCTTTAAACCCAGAACATGACTGAAGTTATTAGATATGTTAGGCTTCAAGAATCTCAATTGAAGGTTAGTGCACATCAACCTACCAAAAAAGTTAACCAAAATTCAGCATACTCTAAACCTTCACACAACAATTATTACCATTTCAATAAACAAAAGCCCCCTCTATTGCCTAATCCACAGTCAAAATTTCCTTCACGATGCTCACAAAAAACCTTACCCCATAATCCAACTAATATTAGGGCACAAAAGATTCCTGAGGGCTTATGCTATTATTGTGATGAAAAGTCTGATAAGAATCATAAGTGCAAATTCAAAGAACCCTAACTCTTTAAAGTGGAGATTGCCTATTATGATGGAGAGATAACTACATTAAATGAAGAAACTCTTTGTGAAACTGAAGAATTTGGAGATGTTTATCCAGGAGATAAATCTGAAATCCACATTTTTGTTAACGCTCTAACAAGAAATCAGCTTTTTAACACCTAGCAAAACGTCTAGTAAATTAAAACAACATTGTTGAACATTTAGTGTCTAATAATCCTGTTTATAATCACTAAGTACTACTAAGGTAGTGGGACAAATACGTATTAATATACTAGGTCCGTAAGGCATTGAAAGATAAGACTAAACAAGAAAGAGGGGTACCAAGTCAGGGACTAAAAACCGACTCGGCGAACCCCCCTTTTGAGCTAAAGCCGAGTCGGCTTTAGCTACTGGAAAATCAGTAGTTTGGTCAGATGGTATCGCCGAGTCGGCGATCCTTGTGATGGAGTGACCGCCGACTGTGGGATCTAGGCTGGAAGGTGACTGTTGCTTTTCTTCTCGTTTTTCTTGAGTTTAATGCTAAGGATTCAATCTTTAATCTCATTATTCCTAAGACTATTATGGGTATAATGCACAATTATACTCATGAATGCCTAGCTTAATGACAATTGATGATTTTCTCATCAATGTGATCATCAATGGTGGTTAATGACCAAGGCTCCTCTTGTATGCTCTTGTAATATAAATAGAAAGCTTGGGCATTGTGTTGAGTACACCTTTCTCTGAATTCTTTCTCACTTTTCTCTCATTTGTTCTTGCTAATCTAAGAGATTAATTAACTCTTACTTAGCTTTCCATTGCTCATAGTTTGTAAACACTCGGTTATTATGTTATATACCCTAAGTACTAAGGGTATATTGAAGTTGTTTGTATCTCGTTGTGAATTTCCACATATCAACCCAAGTACCTTTGTGGGGGAAATATCACAAAAGGAAAGTGAGCACACGCCTACAACTTTTATCAAGTTTCCGGGTAACGGTTGTCGTTACAAACAAATCTTCGAGGTTATCTTTAAGCTTTGTAATAGTTATTGGAATTTCATTTGTCATCAACAAAGGGGTTTATACAAATTCCCAATTGTAATTTGTATTGTAATTATTTACTTCCGTAATAAACATAACCTTATCTTCAATATTAACAAGTATTCGGTCACAAACTAATTGAATTTTTTTTACTTTTTAAGGTAGCAAAAATTGTTGTTACAACTAATACTGACTTAAAAATTAAACATAATAAAACAACCTTAAAAATTAAAGATAAGAAATCACTACAAAAGGATAAATAGCAAGCTATTTGTGGGTCCCAAAATGGTGGCTTAAGTCAATCTAATCCATTAATTTATGTCACAAAGAGTGGTCCTAAAAAAGATGAAGTCGCAAACAGGTCGGAATCTACAATCAACACTAAGTTTGTCACCAATTAGTCTTAGATTAGAGGTAGGCTTCTGATCCCATGTTCATTACAATTTGATTACTCAAAGGGTTTAGAGAACCAAAGGTGAAGTTTACACTCGGTTATATCATTTAGTAAACATTTGACTTTAATCCAACTTATACAAACTTTTCTATTGTAATTACCATCAAATAACTGCGTAAAAAAATTCAAGCATTATGTATTGTTCACATTGGGGCATCGCTTAGTTTTAAGGGATCTTTAATATGCACCCGAAATTAGTAGAAATCTTGTCTCAAATGTAGTATTGAATCGATTGGGCTACAAATTAAAATTTGAAGCTATTAGGTGTATTATCTCAAAAACTAACTTGTGTTGTAGGACGTGCTTATTTATGTAATAGTTTTTTTAAGTTGTCTTTGGAATTGATTAAGAACTTTATATGTAATGTTTCACATATAAATGAAAAGGATGATTTGCAATATTTGTGGCATGTTAGACTAGGACATGTTTATTTTGATAAAATTTATTTTATGTCCAAACATGATTTAATTCCTATGTGCGTTAAAATGTCTTAAAATTGCAAAGCTTGCATCTTAAATAAGATCACAAGGACACCATTTAAAAGTCTTGAACCAAAATCCGAAATATTGGAATGGACACATAGTGATCTTTGTGGCTTTCAAAGTACACCATCATTGGGAAATAAGAAATATGTATGTTGACCCAATTATGTTTTGATGATGACTTCATTATTTATAAACAAACAAGTTTTAGAGATTGTTTAATAGATCGCATATCCGATTTAAGTCGTCGATGGTACCTAAAAGGCTTGTTTAAAGGATGTTGTACATGTCAAAGTCAAAGTCAAATTCAAAATAGTCAGCATAGAGGATCACTTGGAAAGTCAAAGTTGTAATCGTCTCTACTGTTCCAAGAATTGATAAACTGATATAAGTGGTGATGGAGACAGTACAGTGTTCCCAACGAAACAAGTCTGGAGAAGTTAGTCAACTAAAGGAAACGTAGGAAATTAGTTTTTCTAATTTTTAGTTGTTTGTACGGGTAAATACTAGATTATTGGATAAGATATTAATTGGCAATTAATTAAATAACTACCTAAAATGAATCTAGAGGTTGAGAATAAGTCTCCTTATTTCTCTCCACAATAATAGGAAGTTAGTTGGGGTTTAGTTAAATTAGCCTTCAATTAAAAATTATTAGCTAAAAATAACCGTTTGGCTTGGAGTAACCTCCAAGGTTTTTCTCCACTTTCCCACGTTTTAAAATAAGGGAATTATGGGAGAATTCACACGGTTAATCTCATATAAAAGAGATTTTATAACCGGCTAGTTTAATGATTTGTGCCCTAATCAAGAATTCGAGAAGAGATCATTCAAGTAAGAAACACATATTCATTCTTTCATTTGCCAATTAATTCACAATATTTTTCTTATGCAATATCTTAGTCTTTATCCAATATAGAGAATTTATTTGTAAAGGGTTTTTGAGGGTTTGTAAATTAGACTTAAGGGAAGTCTAAGGGGGAACCATGAGAAAGAGAAAAGAAGATAAAGAGAAGGAGAAGAAGAAGAGAAGTGGCCTAGAAGAGAAGAGAAGGGAAATGTTTTATGTAATTGTATTAATTGCCTAAACATATTAAGCAAAGTTTAAAATCCGGAGTGGTCGTGTTTTTCTTTCTATTAGGCCTTGAAAGTTTCACGTAAAAATTCTTGTCTCCATTTTACTTTCTTGCTTTTTATTTACGTATTTTGATTAAGTTTAAATTCCGCAAAGACAGGGCAATAATACTTGAATAAGAAATACAACAATTCACCCCCCCCCCTCTTGTTGCATTCATAATCTCTAAGTGTTTCTACAATGTCATAACTTTTATTGATGATGATTCCAACCTTTTAAATACAAAAAATGAGACTCTTGATCACTTTAAGATTTACAAAAATGAAGTAGAATTACAAAATGCTAGTAAACTTAAACGATTAACAACCGATAAAGGAGGTGAATATTATGATCCAAATTACTTTAATTCAATGGGTATAATTCATGAAATAACCATCGAATATACACTACAATCAAATGGTGTGGCGAAGAGAAAAAATCGTACTCTACAAGAGATGGTTAATTCTATGTTATCCTACTCGGGATTGAGTGACGGATTTTTGGGTGAAGCAATGCTGACGACTTGTCACATTCTTAACCAAGTTCCAATGAGAACAAATAAGGAGACTCCTTATGGGCTTTGGTACAAAAGAAAACCAAACTTAAGCAATCTTAAGGTTTGGGGTTGTAGGGTGATTTTAAGATTGCCTGGTAACTAAAGAAAGAAACTTGATGAACAAGGAATAGAATGCATTTCTATAAGTTATGCTATTCAGAGCAAAACTTATAGGTTCTATGTTATTGAACAAAATGACTACATGTCTATTGATTTGATTATAAAATCTTGAGATGTTATTTTTGATGAAAATCATTGAGTAGACAAAGAAATCTACTTGTTTGTACCAATGAAGATGTTGATGATAATCAACAAGGTTCACTTCTAGTTGTTAATGAAAATCAACAACTATATAAACAAGAAATTGTTGATCCTATTCCCAAACGGAGTAAGAGACAACGGAACACTAAAGCTTTGGACTAGACTTCCAAGTTTATTTGGTTGACGATTCTAGAAGCGAAATTTCTTCTAGTGTTTCATATTTATTTAATGTGAAAGGTGACTCATTGACTTATAGCGATGCTATGGCATCACATGATAGTGCTTTTTGGAAAGAAGCTATTGATGATGAGATACCATCCATCATAGGAAATAACACTTGGTACTATTGACAAGTTCAAGGCCCGTTTAGTGGCACAAGCTTTAGACAAAAGATTGGTATTGATCATTTCGATACCTATGCGCCGGTTGCAAGAATAAATACTATTCGGTTATTGGCAGCTTTAGCTTCAATCTATCATCTAGAAATACATCATTAGGATGCTAAAATCGTAATTTTATATGGGAAATTAGATGAGGAAGTTCATATGAAACAACCCGAAGGATTTGTTTTGGAAGGACAAGAGCAAAGGGTCTGTAAACTTGTTAAACCCTTATACGGAGTTAAACAAGCACCTAAGCAATGGCATCAAAAATTTGATGAAACGATTTTGTCCTTTGGATTAAAATCGAATCAAGCCGATAAGTGCATTTATAACAAAATTTGATAGCCACGTTAACGGGTTAATCATTTATCTATATATAAATATGACATGCTCATCTTTGGTACTAGTTTAGTACAAGTTCAAGAGACAAAAGACTTTTTGTCTAGATCCTTTCATATGCAGGATATGGGTTGTACCATTGGCACCACCATCGTCACTTATTGCGGTATGTAAGTGGTACTTCTGCTTTGGGTCTTACCATTCATGAAAAATATGCCTATACTCTTCATGCATACTCTGATGCAAATTAGGCTCGAGACAGAGATAACTATCTCTCTACCACTACTTATATAGTCTACTTGGGTCGCATCCTATAAGTTGGGCATCCTACAAACAATGAACACGAGCACGATCCTAATTAGAGGCAGAATACCATGCTATTGTTGCTACAACAGTTGAACTGTTATGGCTTCGCAATATCCTTACTGAACTTGGACACTATTCATCTCAAACTCTAGTTGTGTACAATGATAACTATTAGGGAACTAAATAATTCGATACAAATTACAATCGGGAATTTGTAAAAACCCCTTTGTGTGATGACAAAAATAAAATTACAAGATGATATAAAAGCAATAAAACTATGAAGATAATTGCGTAACGACAATCGTTACCTGGAAACTTGATACAATTTGAAGGCGTGTGCTCACTATCCTTTTGTGATATTTCCCCCACAAAGGTACTTGGGTTTGATGTTTGGAAATTCACAATGAGATACAATCAACAACAATACAACCTTAGTACTTAGGATGTATTACGTAATAGCTTTGTGTTTGAGAAAACTATGAGCAATGTAACACTTGAAACAAGAGTTAATTACTCTCTTGAACAAGCAACAAACAAAATGAGAGAATAAAGAAGAAGAAATCAGAGATTAGGTGTAAAGAATTCATCACCCAAAGGCACCTATTTATACTCAAAGAGTATAGCGGAGCCTATGCTCATAATCACCATCTTAATGATCATATTGATGATCATAGCCTTCAATGCCATTATTCTATAGCATAATAAACCTTAATACTCCCCAATTATAACAGAGATTATGAGCATTAAGACGAATCCAAGGCATTAAACACAAGGAAAACGGGAAGAAAAGCAACGGTCATCTTGAAACACTGATCGCCGAGTCGGCGATGGGTCCTATGAAGGGACCGCCGACTCGTCTTTAGCCTACTGACCAAATCCACATTTTCCAGTAGCCAACAGCCGACTCGGCTATGGCTACTTCAAGGGTGCCGCCGAGTCGGCTGTCAGCCCAACTTGGCTCCCCTTATTCTTTTCCTCGTCTTATCCTATAATGCCTATTCGGACTGCGTAAATTAATACGTATTTGTCCCACTATTTAAAATAGCTTTAAACGATATATCACGGAGTTATATATTGTCCCACTACCTTAGTAGTACTTGGTGATTAAATATTCAGGATTATTATATTATTATACACTAAATGTTAAACAATCCTCCCCCATTTTGGGTATAATAAACCTCTCATTTACCAAAACTCATAATATATTTCATGCATCAACGCTAATATCTCTACGGATTGAATTAACGCCTAGTACAACACACTTAACAAGTGATCGAGCCAGAGTTGATTTCCATAAGGAATTGAATCAAATGACCCTTCCAACCACTTGAAGATGTAGTACACACAAAACAAATAACACAAAGTTATTAACTTGACACATTATAAGGCCGTGTCCGTATCTTATTCATAAGTTTATCATAGTCATTATGCCAATCTTGACTACTTGAAGCGGCCACACTTCAAACTTTTATAGGTAGGTTCTCAGTACGTATAAAACATATCCCCGTGACGTGGATATAACACCAAGAGCTCTTCAACCCTTGATCTTGAGAACTTTCAAGACGACTACCTTATTCCATCACGGTACAAAGCAACGATGGGTCATATAACAAGTTGCTTTAACAAAAACCAAGAGGACTTTACCACATTGAATTCAGACAAGATGTTACTCATGCGTGAATTGGGCTTTCCCAAATGATTTTACTGAGATAAACCGATCTCAACTGAGGCTTTCTCAATTGAGTCTCTATTCATGGCTTTCGTAAACGAATCCGCCACATTGAACTTAGTGTTCACATAGTCAAAAGTTATGACCCCGTTAATGATAAATCCTTGCACTAGGCTATGCCTAAGAGCAATATGACGAGACTTACCATTATATACTTGTCTATACGCTCTACCTAAAGCCGTCATGCAATCCGCATGAATTGCTACCGGTGAAATTGGCTTAGGTAACAAAGGTATCTCAAACATAAGATTCCTCAACCACTCCGCTTCACTAGCTGTTGAAGCTAAAGCAATAAACTCAGCTGACATTGTAGAGTCGGCTATACATGTTTGTTTCTTAGAGGACCAAGAAATAGCACCTCCCCCATAACAAACACCCAACCACTAGTAGAAGAGTTATCCTCTTCATTAGTGATCCAACTTGCATTGGAATAACCTTTTAGAATAGGAGGTTCTCCGCTATATGCAATACCATAATCCTTGTTACGCAACAAGTATCTTAATACTCTTCTAATTGCCATCCAATGATGGGGACCCGGGTTACTAGTAAATCTACTAAGTTTACCCACCGCAAATGCTATGTCAGGCCTTGTACTAGTCATAGCATACATGAAAGATCCTATGACCTTTGAATACTCCAATTGTGAAATTGGTTGACCGGTATGTTTAGCAAATTTCATAACTGGTTCCATGGGAGTAGAGACCGGCGCTTTATCAAGCATATTAAACTGCTTAAGTATCTTCTCAACATAGTGAGCCTGACTTAACTTAATACGGTTCCCTTGCCTTATGATCTTAATACCTAAGATCACATCAACCTCCCCCATATCCTTCATCTGAAAGGATCTAGACAAAAAGTCTTTTGTCTCTTGGACAAGTGCTTTACAAGTATCAAAGATAAGCATGTCATCAACATATAGGCAAATGATAACGCCATTACCATGGCTATCAAACTTGCTATATACACACTTATCGGCTTGATTCAACTTGAATCCAAAAGACAAAATGGTTTCATCAAATTTTTGATGCTGTTGCTTAGGTGCTTGTTTAAGTCCATATAAAGACTTGACAAGTTTACACACCTTTTGCTCTTGTCCTTTCAAAACAAACCCTTCGGGTTGTTTCATATAAACTTCCTCATCTAATTCCCCATATAGAAATGTGGTTTTGACATCCATTTGATGTATTTCTAGATGATAGACCGTAGCTAACGCTACCATTAATCGAATAGTGGTTATTCTTGCAACCGGTGCATACGTATCGAAATGATCAATACCGTGCTTTTGTCTAAAGCCTTGAGCCACTAAACGGGCTTTGAACTTACCAATAGTACCATCGATTTTCATTTTCTTTCTGAAAATCCACTTGCAACCGATAGGTTTATAAGTAGGAGGAAGATCCACTAACACCCAAGTGTTATTTCCCATGATGGATTGCATCTCATCATCGATAGCCTCCTTCCAAAAGGCGCTATCATGTGATGCGATAGCATCGCTATAAGTCAATGGGTCACCTTCCACATTATACAAATATGGAACGCTAGAAGATACTTCACTTCTATCACCTTCAACCAAGTATACTTGGAAATCCGGTCCAAAGCTCTTCGCTTTCCGTTGTCTCTTACTCCGTTTAGGAATAGGATCAACTAAATCTAGTTCATCTGTTTGTTGACTTTCATCAACATCTAGGAGTGAAATTTGTTGACTATCATCAACACTTTCAATGGTACAACTTTGTAGATTTTTTTGTCTACTCAATGATGAAAATCTGTTTTCATCAAAAATCGCATCTCTTGACTCTATAATCGAATAAATCAATATATAGTTATTTTGTTCTATAACATAGAACCTATAGGTTTTGCTATGAATAGCATATCCTATAAAGATGCACTCAAGTCCACGTTCACCGAGCTTCTTTTTCTTGTTGCCGGGCACTCTTACAATGGCCCTACAACCCCAAACCTTAAGATAGCTTAAGTTTGGTTTCTTTTTGTACCAAAGTTCATAAGGAGTTACCTTATTCGTTCTCATTGGAACTCGGTTAAGAATGTGACGAGCCGTCAACATTGCTTCACCCCAAAATCCATCACTCAAACCCGAGTAGGATAACATGGAATTAACCATCTCTTGTAGAGTACGGTTTTTCCTCTCTGCCACACCATTTGATTGTGGTGCATAACCGGCGGTTGTTTCATGTATTATACCCATCGAATTAAAGAAATTAGGATCATAATATCCACCTCCTTTATCGGTTCTTAACCTTTTAAGTTTACTACCAATTTGTAATTCAACTTCTTGTTTGTAAATCTTAAAATGGTCAAGAGCTTCATCTTTAGTATGTAAAAGATATACATAACAAAAATTTGAGAAATCATCAATAAAAGTTATTACATACTTTTTATTTCCCAAAGACGGTGTACTATGAAAATCACAAAGATCACTATTGATTAACTCCAATATTTCGGTTTTTCTTTCAACACTTTTAAAAGGTGTTCTAGTGATCTTATTTAACATGCACGTTTTGCAATTCTTAGACATTTTAACACACATAGGAATTAAATCATGCTTAGACATAAAAGAAATTTTATCAAAATTCACATGTCCTAGTCTAACATGGCATAAGTAATGTAAATCATCATTTTCATTCAAACTTGAAACATTACATATAGAATTTTTATTTATATCTAATGATAACTTAAACAAACTATTACATAAGTAAGCACGCCCAATAAACAAATTCTTTTTCGAGATAATACACCTATCGGCTTCAAACACTAGTTTGTAGCCCAACCGATTCAATATAGAACCCGAGACTAAATTTCTACTTATTTCGGGTGTAAAATACACATCCCTTAAAACTAAGAGATTTCCCAAAGTAAACAACAATTCAACTTGCCCTTTTCCTTGGACCTTGATAGGTGCATTGTTTCCCATGTAGAGATGCTCCCCATCAACAACCTTGTTAAAGGTTTTGAACCATTGCGTAGAATTACACACATGTCTCGAAGCCCCCGAATCGATCCACCAAGCCAAAGAATCATCCTGCAAACCACTAATATTAGTATTCATAGTTGAAAAACTCATATTAGAATTTTCATTAAAAATTGCAAGATTACCTTGAGTGGATGGTCCCTTGCTTGTAGAAGCTTGACCACTCCCTTTGGCTTTCTTTTGCTTGTTCTTCAAAACAAAGCAAGTCTTCCTTCGGTGCCCGGGTTTTCCACACTCCCAACATACCTTTTCGGTATTGGGAATAGTAGCTTTTCCCTTTTAAGAGTCATTTCTCTTCCTCTTATCTCCGGGACGGCATTGTGGTTTTCCTTCCCCAACCATGTTAATTGTTGGAACATTAGGATTATCATCCTTCCGGTTCTCATGAACCCAGCCGAATGCTAGACTCGACAATGATATGTTGTCCAAGATCGGAGAGTGTAATCTCCTCTCTTTTATGCTTAAGAGCATGTCTAACATCCCTCCATGAGGGAGGCAATTTGTCTATTATACTTAATACTAGAAAGACCTCATCAATTTCAATTTTATGCAATTTAAGGTTAGCATGCATTCTTTGTAGTTCATGAAATTGATCAATTATAGGGCGATCTTCAACCATTTTATATGAATTAAAATTACTTACAAGAAACTTCTTGGAGCTAGCATCCTCCGCCATATATTTGTTCTCCAAGGCATCCCACAACTCTTTAGCGGAGTCATGGTATTGATAGATGTCGAACAAAGCGTCTTGCATACCATTGAGGATGTGTCCCCGGCAAATAAAGTCATCATTGTCCCATTTGGACCTCTTCCGGTTTTGTTCAAGGACCTCCGTTTCCGGATCATCCTCTTTAGGAGCATCCGGCTTAGGTGAGCTTATCACATAAGCCACGTTCAAGGTAGTGAGCATGAACATCATCTTCTTTTGCCAACGTCTAAAGTCGACGCCGACAAATTTCTCTAACTTAGCAAAGTTAGAGGTGAAATCTTTCATGGTTGCCATTCGTGAAGAGAATTATTATCACAAAAGATTATTAGGGAACTAAATAATTCGATACAAATTACAATCGGAAATTTGTATAAACCCCTTTGTGTGATGACAAAAATAAAATTACAAGATGATATAAAAGCAATAAAACTATGAAGATAATTGTGTAACGACAACCTTTACCCGGAAACTTGATACAAGTTGGAGGCGTGTGCTCACTATCCTTTTGTGATATTTCCACCACAAAGGTACTTGGGTTTGATGTTTGGAAATTCACAATGAGATACAATCAACAACAATACAACCTTAGTACTTAGGATGTATTACGTAATAGCTTTGTGTTTGAGAAAACTATGAGCAATGTAACACTTGAAACAAGAGTTAATTACTATCTTGAACAAGCAACAAACAAAATGAGAGAATAAAGAAGAAGAATTCAGAGATTAGGTGTAAAGAATTCATCACCCAAAGGCACCTATTTATACTCAAAGATTATAGAGGAGCCTATGCTCATAATCACCATCTTAATGATCATATTGATGATCATAGCCTTCAATGCCATTATTCTATAGCATAATTAACCTTAATACTCCCCAATTATAACAGAGATTATGAGAATTAAGACGAATCCAAGGCATTAAACACAAGGAAAACGAGAAGAAAAGCAACGGTCATCTTGAAAGACTGATCGCCGAGTCGGCGATGGGTCCCATGAAGGGACCGCCGACTCGGCTTTAGCCTACTGACAAATTCCACATTTTCCAGTAGCCAACAGCCGACTCGGCTGTGGCTATTTCAAGGGTGCCGCCGAGTCGACTGTCAGCCCAACTTGGCTCCCCTTATTCTTTTCCTCGTCTTATCCTATAATGCCTATTCGGACCGCGTAAATTATCAACAATAACGCTGGTGCCACATATGTTTGTGCAAATAATGTCTTTCACTCGAAAATGAAACACTTGGCATTGGACAAAAAATTTGTTCGTCAACATGCCTATTTTGCGAGAAGGTAAGGAAACATAATATTATATATTAACATTCTTATACCTTTTATATCATATGTTAACATATTAGTCTCCTTGTAATCTTCCTGCTAGAATTATCTCCTCTTTTGGCACCTTTTACTTCGGAATGTGTAGTTGTGCATAATAAATATAGTTTGTTACTGTATTTGGTTCTTAGCTTGTATTATTTATAATGTTTTTCAATCAATGAAATAATATCAAATTACCAAAACTTTTACATATAATTCAAAAATTATTAAAAGAAGTGGCGGACCCAGAACTCAAACTCAATGAGAGCACAATCTTTAAAATTATAACTTGAAATTTTTTGTCTCTCGGTTGGGTTTCAAGTGGCTTCAAAGTATTTCTAATTCGCTTAAAGTTTTGTGGATTAGATGAACCATTAATGGCACTCTCATATATTTAACGAATACTCATGTATCACTAAACAACAATTACAGACTGAAATTTCTATCAAAAACACTTTACTTTTTTAAAATTTGAAATTTAAATAAAAATTTACAAAAATCAATTAATCAAGAGCATACTTGAATAAATAATCAAACAATTAACCAAGAACACATATACAACTTTTTTAAAAAATTGAAAATATATACAATAATTAGAATGATAGTACTTTCAATTTATTCAACTATAATAATTTTATTTAGAGTACAAAATTCTCATAATAACTTAAAATAAATGAATATTTGGATGATGATATTGGTGGAAATTTTAATTTGGTTGACAAAGTGAATGCCAATGGATTTTTGAATGATGATGTTAATGAAGACGATGGATTTGATATTAAAAGAAAGTGTGTTTGATGGGGACTGGGGTAATATTGAATGAATGATTGATTTTGATAATAAAACTTATATAAAAGTGCTTGTTTGGAACACAATTTGTAATATTTATGAACAATATATATTTCATGCGATTATTTGATATTTTCGTGATGAGATGTTATTTATTTATAATGGAAGAGCTCCAATTTTCTATTTTGTCTAGGGTCCATAAAATATCAGAAACGACACTGCTTGCTTATCCCCAGGGTCAGGTCTAGTGATATGCAGTCTTCTATTTCTCACCATACCATGTTCATAAATCATAACTTCTGTAATCGAGATATACATGTGAAGTACTTTTCTACAAATATTAATTCTGATTTAAATTTCTTGGATTATTATTGAATTTTAAAACTTGAACATATGAGTAGCTATTTACTTTTTGGTTATATTCTTACTAATAATTTATTTGTTATCTAAACTTTTTACTTTTAAGTAATGTAGACAAATATATGTCTTGAATTAAGGTTTGATATGTAAGTTAAATTAGGTATAAGACTCATGAGATTAGATTGTTGGTAACATGTATATATGCGTAGATCATAACTATAGCATCAAACATCAATTATAGTAATAATGAAAATTAATTTCTGTTAGCAAAATTTTAAGTTCAATTCTTGCATTATCCTGTAGATAAACCCAAAAAACTAACATGGATGGTAAGTGTAAGACAATGCGTAAATATTAATGCTATCGATACCTAATTTAAAGAGAGAAAATAGAACATAATGAGTTATGTTTAACAAAATAAGTTGCAGTTTTTTTTTTTTTTTTTTTTTTTTGTTGAAGGAAGTGAGGGGGAACAAGGCCAGATTTTCTACTCTACCCTAAATAGGGTTCACACAATTCGATTTGGCCTGATCTGACCCAAAAATCAAACCAAACCAAAAATTTTGGTCTAGTCTAGTCTAGTCTGATCTACAATTTTTTATTTTTTGTGTTTTTCTAAACTAATATATGTGTTTATATATATATATTATGCACCTAAAATCACAAATATAATAATTTGTAAGTAGTTAATTGTATCAACATATTTTCTTAAAAAAAATTTATGGTTTTCGGTTATTGCATAGTTTGTGGTCTGATCTGATCCGAAAATAGAAAGCCAAGACCAAACTGAAAACTAAATGTTTTTTCAAAAAAAAAAACCATGCCATACCGCTTAGACTATAGATAACACCAAATGCTAAATTGTAGTTTGGTCTGAATTGGTCTGCAATTTAGACAATTCAGACTAAACTCTTTTTAGCACAAAACATGAATACTCGGTATGATTACTTAATAAATTAACAAAGAGATTGAGAATCGAATCTTGTCTCAGTTGGAGAAAAAACCAATTTTCTCATATAAGATTAGGCTAACATTAAACTGGTCCATTAGAATTTTAGTATCGGAAAGAATGGCAGGAAATCCTGCAGGTAACATTAGGCCAACATTATTGTCGTCCGTGAACAATGGTACAAATAATCAACTGATTACTGATAAGTTAAAGAACTGTCAGGCACCAGTTTCACATCACTATGGCTTACAATATCATTATGCAAAATTTCAAGAACAAAACCCTAACTCAAGTCTAAATGTGTATGGTATACATGACTATCACACTCTACTCAACCGTTATGTTGCCCAAAGCAGGAGCAAAACTATGCTGCCAGAGCGAGTGACGTACGTCTTTCTTGTATTGAACGGTCAGTTTCTTCACCTATCTATTCAGATAAGCCTGTGGCGTTGTTAGGTATTAGAAAGAGGAACGCCAAGGGGATGAAAGAACAAAAGAACTGAATAACGATGCCCATAAGAAGGTTGTCAAAGGAGCCTGAAGAAATGTTCAAAATTGAGGCCAACCCAGCACCCACAAATGATCCGACAGTCGTTCCAAGATTGTTTATCGACATGAACAGAGCAAATAGTGTCCCTTCAATTCCTGGAGGACATAACTGTCCAGATAATATCAAAAATGGCATGAACCTGTTTTCACATTAGAAACCAAAACCAAATCAATACAGTCCAATCCCATACTTTGGAGTAGAAAGCATTAGAATTTCTAGTGCAATCATTAGTTCAATTTCAATTCCGAGAATTGGTACTAGAAAAAACCAACCATTACCCGATTTCAATTGAAAATTATTTTGTTAACCAATGGAATTGTTTCTGAAAAGGGAAAAAAAATTCTTTTTTTTTTCTTTTTACCAAATAAATATTACTCTCTCCGTTCCTTAAAGAAGTTCCCACTTTCCATTTTGGGTGTTCTAATTGTTGTTCCCATAAGGAATCATTCCATTTATATCACAAATTTTGGACAAAAATAACCTCAACCATCCTAATTTTAATTTATTAATATTGATTATGGGCCCACATATCTTCCACTACCTCCATTTTAACATTTTTATATTCCTTATGGTCCCCACATGTTTCCCACTAACTTCATACAAACATTTTTTAATTAGTTGTGGTCCTCATATTTTCTTCCACTAACTTTTTAAAATACTTTTTTAATATTTGTGGTCCCCACTTTTCCTCCATCAAATTTATTATTCAATAAAATAATATCTCCATTATCTAAAAGATTCCACTTTTCTTAATTCCCGCGAACATTCCATATGGGAACATCAATAGGGAACGGAGGGAGTACTCTATTCATTATTATTTTCCCATCTGATTTTTTGATACTATTCATTGATGACTCTTATTTAGTATATTATTCTTAATCTATAAGTTAAAACATAGTCAAGTGGGATCTTATTTGATTCGTTTCGATGTAAATTTCATTAAAATAAAGATAAATTAAACACAATTTGAGATATTTACGATTGAATATATGCATTGGCAACGGTGCAAAAATCAAATGGGAAATAATAGTGAATAGGAGGGAAATTTTGTATTTTGCATCAAATGGATAAATACAGCAAGTATTGTGTAGGAAGGTCAAATTTAAGGCACAATGTTGGCTGAAGATAGGCCAAAAGCATTAGTAAGAGATGCTTATCATTGTACTCCCCATCCGATAGGGAAGGAATGGATCATACATCAGAGGATCTTTAAAAGATCGTTACCATCAAAAACTGGGTGAATTTACATTTTAGGTAAACAAAGAAGCAATCAGCAGTTAAATGAGTCTCCCACCAATCCTCGATAATGCAAAAAAAATAAAATAAAATAAAAATTGAAAATACTTAACTAAACAACACATGAACTTACTTGAACTAGTTAATTGCATCTGTAAGAGCAGTTCCACCCAAGACCAGCATTTTATCTGAAATTCCATATGCAATGTTTGATCGAGAAACTAAAACCCTGTCTATGAGGCTTAGCATAGACAAACCAATTTGGGCCCACCTGAATTATGTGGTTCATAACAACAATATTAGACACTTGATTTGAGTTCAATATATCAATAGAAAAGGTTAGGACAGTTTAATGAAAAATAAGTACAGTATATCTTATACAAAAATTACTTACATTAAAGTTTTTTTTAACTTCTCTCTCTTCAAGTACTTATTGTAAATAGAAGTTCCCAACATGAGGCCTAACCAGCCTACGACCCGTACGTTTCCCAGAAAGGAGGCATCCAAGTTTAAGAATTCTGTCTGGTAATAGAACATCACAGTTGAGATGCTGGAGAAGGTAACGCGCGTCAAGAAAAACCAAGCCATAGGTCTAGCCTTCCAAATGAAAAATAATGATTAGAGCTTTAAACAGATTCAAGCTGCATGATGAAAAAGTTAATTCACAGTATTCACAATACATGAGTATCCAAAGATCAATACTCTTAGCAAAATTAGCTTGCTTTTTTTCATGGTGAAAAAGATTTGAACTCATAAAAATGACGTATAGATGTAAAATAAAGGAAGAAAGACTTAATACGAATGACAAAACTAATCCAAACCAAACCAAAAACACATCAATAATTGATGTTTTAAAAGCAATGAAGCCAAACCAAACCATGCATATTTAGTTAGAAATCCACACTGACATATAAATCTTTTAACGCCAAGTAGTTACCTGAAAATGATGGGCTGCTTAAAAGCATTAAATAAACTGTAACTGACTTTCCTCAACGAAGAAAACAATTACAATGCAAATGATTTACTCTTGGGCTGCATCTGAAATTTCTTGGGAGCAATTGCTTTCTTGCTTTTCTTTTGGCCCTTTTTTTCACCTTGAAGTGGTCATCTTTGAGAAACCATTTGTCAAAGTATGTATTTTCCTCATTTTCATTACCATTCTTTTGCAAGCTTGTGAAACTCAAATCTTCACTTATACGATTAGTATTTGTAGGATTTTCCTCAACCAAAATACATGACACAAGCTGTAAAGTTGGAAAAATAGCAAAAAGAAAAAAAAATGGAAAAAAATATGCAAGTCATTCAGCGCATATCCTCCCAATAAACTCCCAAAGATTCCTCCCAAAGCCATGGAAATCCAAGAGATTGATTGAAGATCTCCAGCAAATGCAGCCCTATCATGGGCAGATTCAAGTTAGGCGTTGAGATAAGAAAAGATAGTATTCCTATTTGCAGCCATGCAGGTGGTCAAGAAAAGAAAGGCAATTTTTCTAAAACAATACTCAAACATATTCAATTTGGGATCAATGCATGCAACAAAAAATGACCGAATGAATATGCTTACCGCTCAAGCCTAACAGTTTCTGCTATCATTGCATCAGCAACAACATCAGCCATAGCAGAGCCAATATTCTGTACTGTCAAGAATATCACAAGTGGCACTTTGGATGTTCTCAATGATGCGTTTACGCCTAGAATAATCCATGGCACCAAGGAAAGCACTGTTTAAATGACCAAATAAGGAATTCTTCTCCTCCCTCTTATGGGTATACAATCTGATATAATGCTGTAGATAAGAGAAAATTGTTAAGTGTTAGCAGTTGTATACGATTTTTAAGTGCTCTTCCCAACACATTATTATTTAGGACATATCAATACACCTAAATAGAACCCTCGGATTTTCTTAGAAACTAAGATTCTTCATATGCATTAAAGTACATATTTTTCACAAGAAAAATTGACAAAGTTTGCTTATGAACACTAATATACTTGTGCTTGTCTATATTAACTTAAAGTGGTATTACATAGAAACTAAAAGGGGAGATAAGTTTCCATATGGTAAAATTCTTGTTGAAAGGCATGCTAAACTCATAACTCATACCCATATAACGACTTTATACTCCAAGGGAAAAATGCGACTGAAGACACAAACTGAGATGCTGAGGGGGACAACTTTAGCTCATCCTTTAGATGATAAGAAATTGTTGTCCACACAAAGGATCTAAAACCCTGCATTAATAATTTTAAGGAGGAAAATTTAAACACAGATTATGGTTAATAAGAGGATCTAGAAACACAGCAGAAAGTCAAATCATAATTAAAATGACAAGAAAGATTTAAAATGCCTTCAATGAGATATACATAAGCTTCCCAGCTAACAACAAAAACATAAATGAATAAAAAAAACAAGAAAAGTGATATCCATAGTTTTGTTTTTCGTGTTAACTGATGGCTAATGCAAAAAAAGAAGATTTTCCTTCATAAGATAGTCAAATATTCCTAAAAGTAAGCTGATAACTATATTTAAAACATCAGAACTTAATTAAATTTTAGTTTGTTATATGAGAAACCTTGTGAAAAATAAAAGGTTCTCACGAAAGCTTCAGTTCACACTACTACAAATCATCACTTGTGCCACTAATTATGCCACGGGAATTCAAAATCTGTGGCAAGTTTTGATCTTGCCACGGGAAAAATAGATTTCAAGACAATATCACAATCATACCAAAAATTTTTGCCACGGGTAGATATATACCGTGGCTAAGATACACTTGTGCCACAAATTTTGCCACGAGTAAATATATACCGTGGCTAAGATACACTTGTGCCACAAATTTTGCCACAGGTAAATATATACCATGGCAAACAAACACTTGTGCCACGGGTAAATTAATATTGTGGCAAACAAGCACTTGCGCCACAAATCTTGCTACGGAAACTTTATTGTGGCAAACAAAAACTTGTACCAACAATTATGTCATAAGGAAATATTTATCATGGCAAAAAATTTGTGCCGCCAATTATTTCTCTGGTAAATATTTCTCATGGTTAGACTTATAGGTTACGGGTAGCAATTGTGTGATTGTATTATAAATTATGATACCTGAATTTGACTATACTGCAAGTTTTGATTTTGCCACGGAAATAGTATATCTAAGAGAAACTTAAAAAAATAAAAAAAATTATCAATTATGTAAATTAAAAATCTTTATCCAACTTAATTAGTTCTATATTTATTAGAAAATAAGTCATTATTTTCCCTTATTTTTCAATTTAATATAAGAAAAAATTCTTTAAACAATGATTTAATTTAATATATTTTAACTAAAAACATTTAAAATTATTTTTGAAAAGCTTTTTTCACTTACCATATACTCAAACTAGAATATAAAAATAATTTAAAGTAAGATTAAAGTATTTTCAACAAAAGAGAGAAAGGTTGTTTCTAACCTATTCTAAGACTTTTTCAATTTTTTATTTAGTGAAAATCAGATCGTATCATCCTCTTAAATTCAAGAACACATGAAAAATGTTTTTTCTTTCTCTAATGTGCTACAATACAAAAAACTGGAGCAATTTCGACTGAAAATATTCGACTAAATCAAAACAATCGGAAATTTCTGACTAATTTTCCGACTGACAAGCGTTAGTCGGAATTTCCGACTAACTTGCTACTAAATCAATATATGGTCGGAATTTAAAATTGGAAAAAAAAAAGAATATACGACTAATAATAATATAGTAATATACTAATAACTAATAAGTGTTAACAATATATATTAATACGAGTAATATTATTCTAATATAGGATTAATTTTGTTGCATTTGTGAAAATTAGTTGAACAAATTATTTTTAAGTAATTTTGCAACTAATTTTGTTCAACTAATTATTATTTTTTTAACTTATTATTAATAATTTTGTTCAACTAGTTAATAATAATAATAATAATAATAATAATAATAATAATAATAATAATAATAATAATAATAATAATAATAATAATAATACACTAAGTGGTCGGAGTGTTAGGTTATAAGTATACAAACATTACTTAGATTATCAGTAAATAACTGATGGTCTAGTGGTTGGGGTGTTGGTATATCAATCTGAAGGTCTTGGGTTCAAATCCTACCCAAGGCATTTGTGTAGAAGGAATGTTATAGATTGTCAACATTAAATGATTCTTTTATGTGTTTTGAAAAATAAGATTGCCACGGGTAAGCTTGTGGCAAAAGAATATAATTAGCCACGGGATCTACCGTGGCAAGAAAAAAAGTTTCAGCCACAACCATAATTTTCCCGTGGCAACAATCTAGCCACGATCACTTGTGCCACGGTAGTCTCAAACTTAAATTCCCGTGGCTGAACATCATAGCCATGGGAAATTCTTACTTGTGCCACGACTGCTACTGTGGCACAAGTGATGATTTGTAGTAGTGTCATTATATAAATTCACTGTTTAAGTTCTCACAAATTGAGATTTTAATTTTCCTTTTTACGAACAATTTTTATTCATTCATTCTCATCTAAAAGATTAAAAAAAAGGAAAAAGACACTCCCAATATCCTACACAAGGCAAGGTCCGGGCGAGAGATTTTAATTTTTCCCGAAAGATGCAGATATATCATACTAAAGGAGGTTGTTGAAAGTGTAACTAACCTGCACAAGTCTAACTAACCTTCTTTTTTTTTCAAAGTCTAACTAACCTTCTTCATATTAAAGGAGGTTGTTATACACTTTAACTGTTAGTTACACACTAATTAAATAGTTTGAAATATTTTGCACCATTTGACTTTATGCAGTTCAATGCACTAATTTTATTTGTAATATCTCTAATTATATGATATAAAAATAGGAAACAACCCCAAAGATTGTAATTAAAAATTGATGAATTTCTTTAATTAATATATTATCTTATTTTCCCGAGAATCTGAGAATTATAATGTGAAGGTAAATAAATGTTCAAAGTCAAATTATTTTGTCCTTTCATCTTCCTTGAGGTATAATATTCATTTGCACAAACAAAACCCAACCGGTAGCAACCACCGTCCACCGGCCACTGCTGTCTACTCACCATCCACCGTTTATTCCGTTACCAATTTCAGGACACCAAAGAAACACCCACCCAAAATAAAAAATCAAATTATTACAACTAACGAAAAGACAACAAATTTAGATCCAAACCCAGTAATATATAGATCAATAATGAGTATTTACCTTCATAAGTAGTTAATTAAAACCATAATTTAAATTTTTATGAGAAATGTAATAATTATTGGTTTTTATTTTAAATTTCACTATAAAATGATTTAGCGACATTTAATTTGGTCTTTAGTGGCATATGTAATTGACTCTATAGTCTAAATCCTCTATATACACTATAAGAAATTTAAAATAGCGACATTTAAATTTAATGTCGTTAAATATATCCCACTAAAAGCAAATTATCCCACTATAAATATATCCTCTATATACATTAAATATTTTAACACTACCTATTTATACGAAACTATACCTATTTAAAGTAAAACAAACTATTAAAAGTAAGACTATCTAAATATGAAGACCAAGGTTGGAAGACTTGAATTACTAATTGCTTATACAAAAAAAAAACGATTAAGAATAATTAGAAATAATAAGGGTTAAAATGTTGCCTTGGCCAGTGTGAAAATGTAAATGGAACAATAGTTGTAAATTGGAGATAATATTTTGTAATTATTTTTACTCAAACACTTGAGATGTTAAATTATCGTACTTGACCTTCTTTGATTTTTCTTTTTACGAAAAATTTTTATTCATTCATTCTCATCTAAAAGATTAAAAAAAGGTAAACGACACTCCCAATATCCTGCACAAGGCAGGGTCCGGGCGAGAGATTTTAATTTTTCCCGAAAGATGCAAATATATCATACTAAAGGAGGTTGTTGAAGGTGTAACTAACCTGCACAAGTCTAACTAACCTTCTTTTTTTTTTTTTGAAAATCTATCTAACCTTCTTCATATTAAAGAAGGTTGTTGTACACTTTAACTGTTAGTTACACACTAATTAAATAGTTTGAAATATTTTGCACCATTTGACTTTATGCAGTTCAATGCACTAATTTTATTTGTAATATCTCTATTTATATGATATAAAAATTAGAAACAACCCCAAAGATTGTAATTAAAAGTTGATGAATTTCTTTAATTAATATATTATCTTATTTTCCCGAGAATCTGAGAATTATAATGTGAAAGTAAATAAATGTTCAAAGTCAAATTATTTTGTCCTTTCATCTTCCTTGAGGTATAATATTCATTTGCACAAACAAAACCCAACCGGTAGCAACCACCGTCCACCGGCCACTGCTGTCTACTCACCATCCACCGTTTATTCCGTTACCAATTTCAGGACACCAAAGAAACACCCACCCAAAATAAAAAATCAAATTATTACAACTAACGAAAAGACAACAAATTTAGATCCAAACCCAGTAATATATAGATCAATAATGAGTATTTACCTTCATAAGTAGTTAATTAAAACCATAATTTAAATTTTTATGAGAAATGTAATAATTATTGGTTTTTATTTTAAATTTCACTATAAAATAATTTAGCGACATTTAATTTGGTCTTTAGTGGCATATGTAATTGACTCTATAGTCTAAATCCTCTATATACACTATAAGAAATTTAAAATAGCGACATTTAAATTTAATGTCGTTAAATATATACCACTAAAAGCAAATTATCCCACTATAAATATATCATCTATATACATTAAATATTTTAACACTACCTATTTATACGAAACTATACCTATTTAAAGTAAAACAAACTATTAAAAGTAAGACTATCTAAATATGAAGACCAAGGTTGTAAGACTTGAATTACTAATTGCTTATACAAAAACAAACGATTAAGAATAATTAGAGATAATAAGGGTTAAAATGTTGCCTTTGCCAGTGTGAAAAAGTAAATGGAACAATAGTTGTAAATTGGAGATAGTATTTTGTAATTATTTTTACTCAAACACTTGAGATGTAAAATTATCGTACTTGACCTTCTTTGATTTTTCTTTTTAGAAAAATTTTTATTCATTCATTCTCATCTAAAAGATTAAAAAAAGGTAAAAGACACTCCCAATATCCTGCACAAGGCAGGGTCCGGGCGAGAGATTTTAATTTTTCCCGAAAGATGCAAATATATCATACTAAAGGAGGTTGTTGAAGGTGTAACAAACCTGCACAAGTCTAACTAACCTTCTTTTTTTTTTTTTGAAAATCTATCTAACCTTCTTCATATTAAAGAAGGTTGTTGTACACTTTAACTGTTAGTTACACACTAATTAAATAGTTTGAAATATTTTGCACCATTTGACTTTATGCAGTTCAATGCACTAAGTTTATTTGTAATATCTCTATTTATATGATATAAAAATAGGAAACAACCCCAAAGATTGTAATTAAAAATTGATGAATTTCTTTAATTAATATATTATCTTATTTTCCCGAGAATCTGAGCATTATAATGTGAAAGTAAATAAATGTTCAAAGTCAAATTATTTTGTCCTTTCATCTTCCTTGAGGTATAATATTCATTTGCACAAACCAAACCCAACCGGTAGCAACCACCGTCCACCGGCCACTGCTGTCTACTCACCATCCACCGTTTATTCCGTTACCAATTTCAGGACACCAAAGAAACACCCACCCAAAATAAAAAATCAAATTATTACAACTAACGAAAAGACAACAAATTTAGATCCAAACCGAGTAAATTATAGATCAATAATGAGTATTTACCTTCATAAGTAGTTAATTAAAACCATAATTTAAATTTTTATGAAAAATGTAATAATTATTGGTTTTTATTTTAAATTTCACTATAAAATGATTTAGCGACATTTAATTTAGTCTTTAGTGGCATATGTAATTGGCTCTATTGTCTAAATCCTCTATATACACTATAAGAAATTTAAAATAGCGACATTTAAATTTAATGTCGTTAAATATATCCCACTAAAAGCAAATTATCCCACTATAAATATATCCTCTATATACATTAAATATTTTAACACTACCTATTTATACGAAACTATACCTATTTAAAGTAAAACAAACTATTAAAAGTAAGACTATCTAAATATGAAGACCAAGGTTGGAAGACTTGAATTACTAATTGCTTATACAAAAAAAAACGATTAAGAATAATTAGAGATAATAAGGGTTAAAATGTTGCCTTGGCCAGTGTGAAAATGTAAATGGAACAATAGTTGTAAATTGGAGATAATATTTTGTAATTATTTTTACTCAAACACTTGAGATGTTAAATTATCGTACTTGACCTTCTTTGATTTTTCTTTTTACGAAAAATTTTTATTCATTCATTCTCATCTAAAAGATTAAAAAAAGGTAAACGACACTCCCAATATCCTGCACAAGGCAGGGTCCGGGCGAGAGATTTTAATTTTTCCCGAAAGATGCAAATATATCATACTAAAGGAGGTTGTTGAAGGTGTAACTAACCTGCACAAGTCTAACTAACCTTCTTTTTTTTTTTTTTGAAAATCTATCTAACCTTCTTCATATTAAAGAAGGTTGTTGTACACTTTAACTGTTAGTTACACACTAATTAAATAGTTTGAAATATTTTGCACCATTTGACTTTATGCAGTTCAATGCACTAATTTTATTTGTAATATCTCTATTTATATGATATAAAAATTAGAAACAACCCCAAAGATTGTAATTAAAAGTTGATGAATTTCTTTAATTAATATATTATCTTATTTTCCCGAGAATCTGAGAATTATAATGTGAAAGTAAATAAATGTTCAAAGTCAAATTATTTTGTCCTTTCATCTTCCTTGAGGTATAATATTCATTTGCACAAACAAAACCCAACCGGTAGCAACCACCGTCCACCGGCCACTGCTGTCTACTCACCATCCACCGTTTATTCCGTTACCAATTTCAGGACACCAAAGAAACACCCACCCAAAATAAAAAATCAAATTATTACAACTAACGAAAAGACAACAAATTTAGATCCAAACCCAGTAATATATAGATCAATAATGAGTATTTACCTTCATAAGTAGTTAATTAAAACCATAATTTAAATTTTTATGAGAAATGTAATAATTATTGGTTTTTATTTTAAATTTCACTATAAAATAATTTAGCGACATTTAATTTGGTCTTTAGTGGCATATGTAATTGACTCTATAGTCTAAATCCTCTATATACACTATAAGAAATTTAAAATAGCGACATTTAAATTTAATGTCGTTAAATATATACCACTAAAAGCAAATTATCCCACTATAAATATATCATCTATATACATTAAATATTTTAACACTACCTATTTATACGAAACTATACCTATTTAAAGTAAAACAAACTATTAAAAGTAAGACTATCTAAATATGAAGACCAAGGTTGTAAGACTTGAATTACTAATTGCTTATACAAAAACAAACGATTAAGAATAATTAGAGATAATAAGGGTTAAAATGTTGCCTTTGCCAGTGTGAAAAAGTAAATGGAACAATAGTTGTAAATTGGAGATAGTATTTTGTAATTATTTTTACTCAAACACTTGAGATGTAAAATTATCGTACTTGACCTTCTTTGATTTTTCTTTTTAGAAAAATTTTTATTCATTCATTCTCATCTAAAAGATTAAAAAAAGGTAAAAGACACTCCCAATATCCTGCACAAGGCAGGGTCCGGGCGAGAGATTTTAATTTTTCCCGAAAGATGCAAATATATCATACTAAAGGAGGTTGTTGAAGGTGTAACAAACCTGCACAAGTCTAACTAACCTTCTTTTTTTTTTTTTTGAAAATCTATCTAACCTTCTTCATATTAAAGAAGGTTGTTGTACACTTTAACTGTTAGTTACACACTAATTAAATAGTTTGAAATATTTTGCACCATTTGACTTTATGCAGTTCAATGCACTAAGTTTATTTGTAATATCTCTATTTATATGATATAAAAATAGGAAACAACCCCAAAGATTGTAATTAAAAATTGATGAATTTCTTTAATTAATATATTATCTTATTTTCCCGAGAATCTGAGCATTATAATGTGAAAGTAAATAAATGTTCAAAGTCAAATTATTTTGTCCTTTCATCTTCCTTGAGGTATAATATTCATTTGCACAAACAAAACCCAACCGGTAGCAACCACCGTCCACCGGCCACTGCTGTCTACTCACCATCCACCGTTTATTCCGTTACCAATTTCAGGACACCAAAGAAACACCCACCCAAAATAAAAAATCAAATTATTACAACTAACGAAAAGACAACAAATTTAGATCCAAACCGAGTAAATTATAGATCAATAATGAGTATTTACCTTCATAAGTAGTTAATTAAAACCATAATTTAAATTTTTATGAAAAATGTAATAATTATTGGTTTTTATTTTAAATTTCACTATAAAATGATTTAGCGACATTTAATTTAGTCTTTAGTGGCATATGTAATTGGCTCTATTGTCTAAATCCTCTATATACACTATAAGAAATTTAAAATAGCGACATTTAAATTTAATGTCGTTAAATATATCCCACTAAAAGCAAATTATCCCACTATAAATATATCCTCTATATACATTAAATATTTTAACACTACCTATTTATACGAAACTATACCTATTTAAAGTAAAACAAACTATTAAAAGTAAGACTATCTAAATATGAAGACCAAGGTTGGAAGACTTGAATTACTAATTACTTATACAAAAACAAACGATTAAGAATAATTAGAGATAATAAGGGTTAAAATGTTGCCTTGGCCAGTGTGAAAAAGTAAATGGAACAATAGTTGTAAATTGGAGATAGTATTTTGTAATTATTTTTACTCAAACACTTGAGATGTTAAATTATCGTACTTGAGCTTCTTTGATTTTCCTTTTTACGAAAAATTTTTATTCATTCATTCTCATCTAAAAGATTAAAAAAAGGTAAAAGACACTCCCAATATCCTGCACAAGGCTGGGTCCGAGCGAGAGATTTTAATTTTTCCCAAAAGATGCAGATATATCATACTAAAGGAGGTTGTTGAAGGTGTAACTGACCTGCACAAGTCTAACTAACCTTCCTTTTTTTTGAAAGTCTATCTAACCTTCTTCATTTTAAAGAAGGTTGTTGTACACTTTAACTGTTAGGTACACACTAATTAAATAGTTTGAAATATTTTGCACCATTTGACTTTATACAGTTCAATTCACTAATTTTATTTGTAATATCTGTAATTATATGATATAAAAATAGGAAACAACCCCAAAGATTGTAATTAAAAATTGATGAATTTCTTTAATTAATATATTATCTTATTTTCCCGAGAATCTGAGAATTATAATGTGAAGGTAAATAAATGTTCAAAGTCAAATTATTTTGTCCTTTCATCTTCCTTGAGGTATAATATTCATTTGCACAAACAAAACCTAACCGGTAGCAACCACCGTCCACCGGCCACTGCTGTCTACTCACCATCCACCGTTTATTCCGTTACCAATTTCAGGACGCCAAAGAAACACCCACCCAAAATAAAAAATCAAATTATTACAACTAACGAAAAGACAACAAATTTAGATCCAAACGCAGTAATATATAGATCAATAATGAGTATTTACCTTCATAAGTAGTTAATTAAAACCATAATTTAAATTTTTATGAGAAGTGTAATAATGATTGGTTTTTATTTTAAATTTCACTATAAAATGATTTAGCGACATTTAATTTGGTCTTTAGTGGCATATGTAATTGACTCTATAGTCTAAATCCTCTATATACACTATAAGAAATTTAAAATAGCGACATTTAAATTTAATGTCGTTAAATATATCCCACTAAAAGCAAATTATCCCACTATAAATATATCCTCTATATACATTAAATATTTAAACACTACCTATTTATACGAAACTATACCTATTTAAAGTCATCATCATCATACCCAGTGTTCCCGCACATAGATACTCTATGGCCAGGGTCTGGGGAAGGAAGGTCGACGGCGTCTCATACCCATAAGAAGAGGGCGGTCATAAGAGTCCTTCGGCTCTAGAGGAGTCTTCAAGGATAGGACCTGCAAAAATCCGAAAACCTGCATCTTACACCCACGTTAGCCAAGCATCATACCTATTTAAAGTAAAACAAACTATTAAAAGTAAGACTATCTACATATGAAGACAAAGGTTGGAAGACTTGAATTACTAATTGCTTATACAAAAACAAACGATTAAGAATAATTAGAGATAATAAGGGTTAAAATGTTGCCTTGGCCAGTGTGAAAAAGTAAATGGAACAATAGTTGTAAATTGGAGATAGTATTTTGTAATTATTTTTACTCAAACACTTGAGATGTTAAATTATCGTACTTGACCTTCTTTGATTTTCCATTTTACGAAAAATTTTTATTCATTCATTCTCATCTAAAAGATTAAAAAAAGGTAAAAGACACTCCCAATATCCAGCACAAGGCAGGGTCCGGGCGAGAGATTTTAATTTTTCCCGAAAGATGCAAATATATCATATTAAAGGAGGTTGTTGAAGGTGTAACTAACCTGCACAAGTCTAACTAAATTTCTTTTTTTTTTTTTTTTGAAAGTCTATCTAACCTTCTTCATATTAAAGAAGGTTGTTGTACACTTTAACTGTTAGGCACACACTAATTAAATAGTTGGAAATATTTTGCACCATTTGACTTTATGCAGTTCAATGCACTAATTTTATTTGTAATATCTCTAATTATATGATATAAAAATAGGAAACAACCCCAAAGATTGTAATTAAAAATTGATGAATTTCTTTAATAAATATATTATCTTATTTTCCCGAGAATCTGAGAATTATAATGTGAAGGTAAATAAATGTTCAAAGTCAAATTATTTTGTCCTTTCATCTTCCTTGAGGTATAATATTCATTTGCACAAACAAAACCCAACCGGTAGCAACCACCGTCCACCGGCCACTGCTGTCTACTCACCATCCACCGTTTATTCCGTTACCAATTTCAGGACACCAAAGAAACACCCACCCAAAATAAAAAATCAAATTATTACAACTAACGAAAAGACAACAAATTTAGATCCAAACCCAGTAATATATAGATCAATAATGAGTATTTACCTTCATAAGTAGTTAATTAAAACCATAATTTAAATTTGGATAAATGGAGATTAATAATCCCAACATTGCGTGATCCGCTCAAAACAATCCCAACTTTCGATTATTTTCTAATATACCTAACTTTGCCATTTTGTTGCTCAGGACATACTCTTTAATATGGTAACCGGTTATAACAGGTAAATCACCTTTTTTGTCATGGAAATAAGAAGGATAAATGGAGATTAATAATCCCAACTTTGTGTGATCCGCTCAAAACAATCCCAACTTTCGCATATTTTCTGTTATAACCGGTTATAACAGGTGATTTACCTGTTATAATCGGTTACCATATTAAAGGGTATGTCCTGAGCAACAAAGTGGGAAAGTTAGGTATATTAGAAAATAATCGAAAGTTGGGATTGTTTTGAGCGGATCACGCAAAGTTGGGATTATTAATCTCCATTTATCCTTTAAATTTTTATGAGAAATGTAATAATTATTGGTTTTTATTTTAAATTTCACTATAAAATGATTTAGCGACATTTAATTTGGTCTTTAGTGACATATGTAATTGGCTCTATAGTCTAAATCCTCTATATACACTATAAGAAATTTAAAATAGCGACATTTAAATTAAATGTCGTTAAATATATCCTACTAAAAGCAAATTATCCCACTATAAATATACTCCCTCTGTTCCTTTTTGATGTTCCTATTTGGGTTTTTCACCAAGATTAAGAAAAGTGCAATCTTTGATAGTAGTGGGTATTATTTTAATTATATAGTAGTAGAAAATAAAGATTTTATTGGAAGTATGAGAGAAAAATTAATTAAATAATAGTGTAATGTAATGATTGTATTGAAAGTATGAGAGAAAAAATAATTAAATAATAATGTGAAGTAAGGAAAGTGGGGTTTTAAAGGGTAAAAGTGGGATGCAAACTTTCGAAAAATGGAAAGTATTCTAAAGTGGAAAAACTTATGGAACTGCCCGTTTTAGTAAGGTGGAAAAACAAAAAGGAACGGAGGGAGTATCCTCTATATACATTAAATATTTTAACATTGCCTATTTATACGAAACTATACCTATTTAAAGTAAAACAAACTATTAAAAGTAAGACTATCCAAGTATGAAGACCAAGGTTGGAAGACTTGAATTACTATTTGTTTATACAAAAACAAACGATTATAAATAATTAGAGATAATAAGGGTTAAAATGTTGCCTTGGCCAGTGTGAAAAAGTAAATGGAACAATAGTTGTAAATTGGAGATAGTATTTTGTAATTATTTTTACTCAAACACTTGAGATGTTAAATTATCGTACTTGACCTTCTTTGATTTTCCTTTTTACGAAAAATTTTTATTCATTCATTCTCATCTAAAAGATTAAAAAAAGGTAAAAGACACTCCCAATATCCTGCACAAGGTAGGGTCCGGGCGAGAGATTTTAATTTATCCCGAAAGATGCAGATATATCATACTAAAGGAGGTTGTTGAAGGTGTAACTAACCTGCACAAGTCTAACTAACCTTCTTTTTTTTTTTTTGAAAGTCTATCTAACCTTCTTCATATTAAAGAAGGTTGTTGTACACTTTAACTGTTAAGTACACACTAATTAAATAGTTTGAAATATTTTGCACAATTTGATTTTATGCAGTTCAATGCACTAATTTTATTTGTAATATCTCTAATTATATGATATAAAAATAGGAAACAACCCCAAAGATTGTAATTAAAAATTGATGAATTTCTTTAATTAATATATTATCTTATTTTCCCGAGAATCTGAGAATTATAATGTGAAGATAAATAAATGTTCAAAGTCAAATTATTTTGTCCTTTCATCTTCCTTGAGGTATAATATTCATTTGCACAAACAAAACCCAACCGGTAGCAACCACCGTCCACCGGCCACTGCTGTCTACTCACCATCCACCGTTTATTCTGTTACCAATTTCAGGACACCAAAGAAACACCCTCCCAAAATAAAAAATCAAATTATTACAACTAACAAAAAGACAACAAATTTAGATCCAAACCGAGTAATATATAGATCAATAAAGAGTATTTACCTTCATAAGTAGTTAATTAAAACCATAATTTAAATTTTTATGAGAAATGTAATAATTAGTGGTTTTTATTTTAAATTTCACTATAAAATGATTTAGCGACATTTAATTTGGTCTTTAGTGGCATATGTAATTGACTCTATAGTCTAAATCCTCTATATACACTATAAGAAATTTAAAATAGCGACATTTAAATTAAATGTCGTTAAATATATTCCACTAAAAGCAAATTATCCCACTATAAATATATCCTCTATATACATTAAATATTTTAACACTACCTATTTATACGAAACTATACCTATTTAAAGTAAAACAAACTATTAAAAGTAAGACTATCCAAATATGAAGACCAAGGTTGGAAGACTTGAATTACTTTTTGTTTATACAAAAACAAACAATTAAGAATAATTAGAGATAATAAGGGTTAAAATGTTGGACATTTAGTGCATAATAATCCTGTATATTATAATCATCAAGTACTACTAAGGTAGTGGGACCAATCGTATCGATTTATTAAGTCCGTATACATCGCTAAAGCTACTAAAAGTAGTGGGACAAAACATATTATTATACGAGGTCCGTTAGGCATTAAAGTGAATTCCAAAACAAAGGAAAAGGGGGACCTAGACAGTGGCTAAAAGCCGACTCGGCGGTCCCCCCAAAAGAGCCATAGCCGAGTCGGCGTTTGGTCTCTGGAAAAATGGGATTTGGTCAGTGACCAAACGCCGAGTCGGCGGTCCCCTATATGGACCCATCGCCGACTCGGCGGTCAGGGTTCCATATGACCGTTGCTTTTCTTCCCGTTTTTCATGCGTTTAATGCCTAGGATACTCCTTAATCCTCTTGATTCCTGAGTAATTAGGCTGTATTAAGGTGCATTATTCTCTAGAATAATGGCATTTAGTTCAATGACAATGAATTGGTCATTATGATGATGATTAAGAGCATAGGCTCCTCTTATACTTCTTGAGTATAAATAGGTGCCTTTGGATGAAGAAATCCTTGCACCTTTTTTTCTGATTTCTTGAGCTTATTCCTCTCATTTGTTCTTGCTATACTAAGAGAGTAATTAACTCTTACTTAGCTTTCCTTTGCTCATAATTCTCAAACACTTTGTTATTTCGGTATACATCCTAAGTACTAAGGGTGTATTGTTGTTGATTGTATCTCGTTGTGAATTTCCAAACATCTAACCCAAGTACCTTTGTGGGGGAAATATCACAAAAGGATAGTGAGCACACGCCTTCAACACGTATCAAGTTTCCGGGTAACGGTTGTCGTTACACAATAATCTTCCATTAAGTTTATTGCTTTATATCATCTTGTAATTTCTTATTGTCATCATACAAAGGGGTTTAATACAAATTCCCGATTGTAATTTGTATTGCATTATATACTCTTAGTAATAATCTTTTGTGATATTCTTCATACGATGGCATCAATGAAGGACTTTACCTCTAACTTTGCTAAGTTAGAAAAGTTTGTCGGCGTCGACTTTAGACGTTGGCAAAAGAAGATGATGTTCATGCTCACTACTCTCAATGTGGCTTATGTTATAAGCTCACCCAAACCGGAGGTTGCTAAGTCGGATGATCCGGAAACGGTGATTCCGGAAACGGAGATCCTTGAACAAAACCGTAAGAGATCAAAGTGGGAGAACGATGACTTCATTTGCCGGGGTCACATACTCAATGGAATGCAAGATGCTTTGTTTGATATTTACCAATATCATGAGTCCGCAAAAGAGTTGTGGGATGCTCTTGAAAATAAATACATGGCGGAGGATGCTAGCTCCAAGAAATTTCTAGTAAGTAATTTCAATTCGTACAAAATGGTAGAAGATTGCCCAATTATAGATCAATTTCATGAATTGCAAAGAATGCATGCTAACCTTAAATTACATAAAATTGAAATTGATGAAGTGTTTTTAGTTTCAAGCATAATAGACAAATTGCCTCCTTCATGGAGGGATGTTAGACATGCTTTAAAGCATAAAAGAGAGGAGATTACACTCTCCGATCTTGGGCAACATATAATTGTTGAGTCTAGCATTCGGTTACAAGAAAACCGGAAGGATGATAATCCTAATGTACCTACTATTAATATGGTTGGGGAAGGGAAACCACAATCCCGTCCCGGAGATAAAAGGAAGAGGAATGACTCTTCAAAGGGGAAAGCTACTAATCCCAATGCCGAAAAGGTATGTTGGGAATGTGGCAAGCCCGGGCACCGAAGGAAAAATTGCTTCGTCTTGAAGAACAAGCAAAAGAAATCCAAGGGGAATGGTCAAGCTTCTACAAGCAAGGGACCATCCACTCAAGGTAATCTTGCAACTTTTGTTGAAAATTCTAATATGAGTTTTTCTACTATGAATACTAATGTTAGTGGTTTGCAGGATGATACGTTGGCTTGGTGGATCGATTCGGGGGCATCGAGACATGTTTGTAATTCTACACAATGGTTCAAAACCTTTAACAAGGTTGTTGATGGGGAGCATCTCTACATGGGAAACAATGCGCCTATCAAGGTCCAAGGCAAAGGACAAGTTGAATTATTGTTTACTTCGGGGAATCTTTTAGTTTTAAGAGATGTGTATTTCACACCCGAAATAGGTAGAAATTTAGTCTCGGGTCCTATTTTGAATCGATTAGGCTACAAACTTGTTTTTGAAGCCGATAGGTGCATTATCTCAAAAAATAATTTGTTTATTGGTAGGGCTTATCTTTGTAATAGTTTATTTAAATTGTCTTTAGATTTAAATAAAAACTCTATATGTAATGTTTTGGATGATAATAAACATGATGATTTGCATTATTTGTGGCATGTTAGACTAGGACATGTAAATTTTGATAAAATTTCTTTTATGTCTAAACATGAATTAATTCCAATGTGCAATAAAATGTCTAAAAATTGCAAAACGTGTATGTTAACTAAGATCACTAGAACACCGTTTAAAAGTGTTGAAAGAAAAACCGAAGTTTTGGAGTTAATCCATAGTGATCTTTGTGATTTTCATAGTACACCATCTTTGGGAAACAAAAAGTATGTCATAACTTTTATAGATGATTTCTCAAAGTTTTGTTATGTGTATCTTTTGCATTCAAAAGATGAGGCTCTTGAACACTTTAAGATTTACAAACAAGAAGTAGAATTACAAATTGGTAGTAAACTTAAAAGGTTAAGAACCGATAAAGGAGGTGAATATTATGATCCGCTTTATTTCAATTCAATGGGTATAATTCATGAAACAACCGCCGGTTATGCACCACAATCTAATGGTGTGGCGGAGAGGAAAAACCGTACTCTACAAGAGATGGTTAATTCCATGTTATCCTACTCGGGTTTGAGTGATGGATTTTGGGGTGAAGCAATGTTGACGGCTTGTCACATTCTTAACCGAGTTCCAATGAGAACGAATAAGGAAACTCCTTATGAACTTTGGTACAAAAAGAAACCAAACTTGAGTTATCTTAAGATTTGGGGTTGTAGGGCCATTGTAAGAGTGCCCGGCAACAAGAAAAAGAAGCTCGGTGAACGTGGGCTTGAGTGCATCTTTATAGGCTATGCTATTCATAGCAAAACCTATAGGTTCTATGTTATAGAACAAAATGACTATATATCGATTCATTCGATTATAGAGTCAAGAGATGCCATCTTTGATGAAAATAGATTTTCATCATTGAGTAGACAAAGGAATCTACAAAGTTGTACCAATGAAAGTATTGATGATAGTCAACAAAGTTCACTTCTAGATGTTGATGAAAGTCAACAAATAGAAGAACTTGATTTAGTTGATCCTATTCCTAAACGGAGTAAGAGACAACGGAAAGCGAAGAGCTTTGGACCGGATTTCCAAGTATACTTGGTTGAAGGTGATAGAAGTGAAGTATCTTCTAGTGTTCCATATTTATATAATGTGGAAGGTGACCCATTGACTTATAGCGATGCTATGGCATCACATGATAGTGCTTTTTGGAAAGAGGCTATCGATGATGAGATGCAATCCATCATGGGAAATAACACTTGGGTGTTAGTGGATCTTCCTCCGACTTGTAAACCAATCGGTTGCAAGTGGATTTTCAGAAAGAAAATGAAAATCGACGGTACTATTGATAAATTCAAAGCCCATTTAGTGGCTCAAGGCTTTAGACAAAAGCATGGTATCGATCATTTCGATACATATGCACCGGTTGCAAGAATAACCACTATTCGGTTATTGGTAGCGTTAGCTACGGTCTATCATCTAGAAATACATCAAATGGATGTTAAAACCGCATTTCTATATGGGGAATTAGATGAGGAAGTGTATATGAAACAACCCGAAGGGTTTGTTTTGAAAGGACAAGAACAAAAGGTGTGTAAACTTGTTAAGTCTTTGTATGGACTTAAACAAGCACCTAAACAGTGGCATCAAAAATTTGATGAAACTATTTTGTCCTTTGGATTCAAGTTGAATCAAGCCGATAAGTGTGTATATAGCAAGTTCGATAGCCATGGCAATGGCGTTATCATTTGTCTATACGTCGATGACATGCTTATCTTTGGAACTTGTATAACACAAGTCCAAGAGACAAAAGATTCTTTGTCTAGATCCTTTCAGATGAAGGATATGGGGGAGGCTGATGTGATCTTAGGCATTAAGATCATAAGGCAAGGGAACCGTATTAAGTTAAGTCAAGCTCACTATGTTGAGAAGATACTTAAGCGGTTTAATATGCTTGATAAAGCGCCGGTCTCTACTCCCATGGAACCGGGTATGAAGTTTGCAAAACATACCGGTCAACCAATTTCACAATTGGAGTATTCAAAGGTCATAGGATCTTTGATGTATGCTATGACGAGTACAAGGCCTGACATAGCATTTGCGGTGGGTAAACTTAGTAGATTTACTAGTAACCCAGGTCCCCATCATTGGATGGCGATAAGGAGAGTATTAAGATACTTGTTACGTACCAAGGATTTTGGTATTACGTATAGCGGAGAACCTCCTATTCTAGAAGGTTATTCTGACGCTAGTTGGATCACTAATGAAGAAGATAACTCTTCTACTAGTGGATGGGTGTTTGTTTATGGGGGAGGTGCCATTTCTTGGTCTTCTAAGAAACAAACATGTATAGCCGACTCTACGATGTCAGCTGAGTTTATCGCTTTAGCTTCAGCAGCTAGTGAAGCTGAGTGGTTGAGGAATCTCATGTTTGAGATACCTTTGTTACCTAAGCCAATCTCACCGGTGGCGATTCATGCGGATTGCATGACGGCTTTAGGTAGAGCTTATAGTCAAGTGTATAATGGTAAGTCTCGTCATATTGCTCTAAGGCATAGCCTTGTGCAAGGACTTATCATTAACGGGGTCATAACTTTTGACTATGTGAACACTAAGTTCAATGTGGCGGATTCGTTTACGAAAGCCATGAATAGAGACTCAATTGAGAAAGCCTCAATTGAGATCGGTTTATGTCAGTAAAATCATTTGGAAAGGCCCAATTCACGCATGAGTAACATCGTGTCTGAATTCAATGTGGTAAAATCCTCTTGGTTTTTGTTAAAGCAACTCTTGCATGACCCATCGTTGCTTTGTACCGTGATGGAATAAGGTAGTCGTCTTGAAAGTTCTCAAGATCAAGAGTTGAAGAGCTCTTGGTGTTATATCCACGTCACGGGGATATGTTTTATACGTAATGAGAACCTACCTATATAAGTTTGAAGTGTGGCCGCTTCAAGTAGTCAAGATTGGCATAATGACTATGATAAACTTATGAATAAGATACGGACACGGCCTTATAATGTGTCAAGTTAATAACTTTGTGTTATTTGTTTTGTGTGTACTACATCTTCAAGTGGTTGGAAGGGTCATTTGATTCAATTCCTTATGGAAATCAATTCTGGCTCGATCACTTGTTAAATGTGTTGTACTAGGCGTTAATTCAATCCGTAGGGATATTAGCGTTGATGCATGAAATGTATTATGAGTTTTGGTAAATGAGAAGGCTTATTATACCCAAAATGGGGGAGGATTGTTGGACATTTAGTGCATAATAATCCTGTATATTATAATCATCAAGTACTACTAAGGTAGTGGGACCAATCGTATCGATTTATTAAGTCCGTATACATCGCTAAAGCTACTAAAAGTAGTGGGACAAAACGTATTATTATACGAGGTCCGTTAGGCATTAAAGTGAATTCCAAAACAAAGGAAAAGGGGGACCTAGACAGTGGCTAAAAGCCGACTCGGCGGTCCCCCCAAAAGAGCCATAGCCGAGTCGGCGTTTGGTCTCTGGAAAAATGGGATTTGGTCAGTGACCAAACGCCGAGTCGGCGGTCCCCTATATGGACCCATCGCCGACTCGGCGGTCAGGGTTCCATATGACCGTTGCTTTTCTTCCCGTTTTTCATGCGTTTAATGCCTAGGATACTCCTTAATCCTCTTGATTCCTGAGTAATTAGGCTGTATTAAGGTGCATTATTCTCTAGAATAATGGCATTTAGTTCAATGACAATGAATTGGTCATTATGATGATGATTAAGAGCATAGGCTCCTCTTATACTTCTTGAGTATAAATAGGTGCCTTTGGATGAAGAAATCCTTGCACCTTTTTTTCTGATTTCTTGAGCTTATTCCTCTCATTTGTTCTTGCTATACTAAGAGAGTAATTAACTCTTACTTAGCTTTCCTTTGCTCATAATTCTCAAACACTTTGTTATTTCGGTATACATCCTAAGTACTAAGGGTGTATTGTTGTTGATTGTATCTCGTTGTGAATTTCCAAACATCTAACCCAAGTACCTTTGTGGGGGAAATATCACAAAAGGATAGTGAGCACACGCCTTCAACACGTATCAAGTTTCCGGGTAACGGTTGTCGTTACACAATAATCTTCCATTAAGTTTATTGCTTTATATCATCTTGTAATTTCTTATTGTCATCATACAAAGGGGTTTAATACAAATTCCCGATTGTAATTTGTATTGCATTATATACTCTTAGTAATATAAAATGTTGCCTAGGCCAGTGTGAAAAAGTAAATGGAACAATAGTTGTAAATTGGAGATAGTATTTTGTAATTATTTTTACTCAAACACTTGAGATGTTAAATTATCGTACTTGACCTTCTTTAATTTTCCTTTTTACGAACAATTTTTATTCATTCATTCTCATCTAAAAGATTAAAAAAAGGCAAAAGACACTCCTAATATCCTGCACAAGGCAGGGTCCGGGCGAGAGAATTTAATTTTTCCCGAAAGATGCAAATATATCATACTAAAGGAGGTTGTTGAATGTGTAACTAACCTGCACAAGTCTAACTAACCTTCTTTTTTTTTTTTTTTGAAAATCTATCTAACCTTCTTCATATTAAAGAAGGTTGTTGTACACTTTAACTGTTAGGTACACACTAATTAAATAGTTTTAAATATTTTGCACCATTTTACTTTATGCAGTTCAATGCACTAATTTTATTTGTAATATCTCTAATTATATGATATAAAAATAGGAAACAACCCCAAAGATTGTAATTAAAAATTGATGAATTTCTTTAATTAATATATTATCTTATTTTCCCGAGAATCTGAGAATTATAATGTGAAGGTAAATAAATGTTCAAAGTCAAATTATTTTGTCCTTTCATCTTCCTTGAGGTATAATATTCATTTGCAAAACAAAACCCAACCGGTAGCAACCACTGTCCACCGGCCACTGCTGTCTACTCACCATCCACCGTTTATTCCGTTACCAATTTCAGGAAAGCAAAGAAACACCCACCCAAAATAAAAAATCAAATTATTACAACTAACGAAAAGACAACAAATTTAGATCCAAACCCAGTAATATATAGATCAATAATGAGTATTTACCTTCATAAGTAGTTAATTAAAACCATAATTTAAATTTGGATAAATGGAGATTAATAATCCCAACATTGCGTGATCCGCTCAAAACAATCCCAACTTTCGATTATTTTCTAATATATCTAACTTTGCCATTTTGTTGCTCAGGACATACTCTTTAATATGGTAACCGGTTATAACAGGTAAATCAACTTTTTTGTCATGGAAATAAGAAGGATAAATGGAGATTAATAATCCCAACTTTGTGTGATCCGCTCAAAACAATCCCAACTTTCGCATATTTTCTGTTATAACCGGTTATAACAGGTGATTTACCTGTTATAACCGGTTACCATATTAAAGGGTATGTCCTGAGCAACAAAGTGGCAAAGTTAGGTATATTAGAAAATAATCGAAAGTTGGGATTGTTTTGAGCGGATCACGCAAAGTTGGGATTATTAATCTCCATTTATCCTTTAAATTTTTATGAGAAATGTAATAATTATTGGTTTTTCTTTTAAATTTCACTATAAAATGATTAAGCGACATTTAATTTGGTCTTTAGTGGCATATGTAATTGGCTCTATAGTCTAAATCCTTTATATACACTATAAGAAATTTAAAATAGCGACATTTAAATTAAATGTCGTTAAATATATCCCACTAAAAGCAAATTATCCCACTATAAATATATCCTCTATATACATTAAATATTTTAACACTACCTATTTATACGAAACTATACCTATTTAAAGTAAAACAAACTATTAAAAGTAAGACTATCCAAATATGAAGACCAAGATTGGAAGACTTGAATTACTATTTGTTTATACAAAAACAAAGGATTAAGAATAATTAGAGATAATAAGGGTTAAAATGTTGCCTTGGCCAGTGTGAAAAAGTAAATGGAACAATAGTTGTAAATTGGAGATAGTATTTTGTAATTATTTTTACTCAAACACTTGAGATGTTAAATTATCGTACTTGACCTTCTTTAATTTTCCTTTTTACGAACAATTTTTATTCATTCATTCTCATCTAAAAGATTAAAAAAAAGGTAAAAGACACTCCCAATATCTTGCACAAGGCAGGGTTCGGGCGAGAGATTTTAATTTTTCCCGAAAGATGCAGATATATCATACTAAAGGAGGTTGTTGAAGGTGTAACTAACCTGCACAAGTCTAACTAACCTTCTTTTTTTTTGAAAGTGTAACTAACCTTCTTCATATTAAAGGAGGTTGTTGTACACTTTAACTGTTAGGTACACACTAATTAAATAGTTTGAAATATTTTGCACCATTTGACTTTATGCAGTTCAATGCACTAATTTTATTTGTAATATCTCTAATTATATGATATAAAAATAGGTAACAACCCCAAAGATTGTAATTAAAAATTGATGAATTTCTTTAATTAATATATTATCTTATTTTCCCGAGAATCTGAGAATTATAATGTGAAGGTAAATAAATGTTCAAAGTCAAATTATTTTGTCCTTCCATCTTCCTTGAGGTATAATATTCATTTGCACAAACAAAACCCAACCGGTAGCAACCACCGTAGCAACCACCGTCCACCGTCCACTGCTGTCTACTCACCATCCACCGTTTATTCTGTTACCAATTTCAGGACACCAAAGAAACACCCACCCAAAATAAAAAATCAAATTATTACAACTAACAAAAAGACAACAAATTTAGATCCAAACCCAGTAATATATAGATCAATAATGAGTATTTACATTCATAAGTAGTTAATTAAAACTATAATTTATATTTTGATGAGAAATTTAATAATTATTGGTTTTTATTTTTAAATTTCATTATAAAATGATTTAGCGACATTTAATTTGGTCTTTAGTGGCGTATGTAATTGGCTCTATAGTCTAAATCCTCTGTATACACTGTAAGAAATTAAATTAAAGAGTATTATTCATTCATAACAGAAAAGTTAATTTTGAAAGAAGACTAACCTAATTAATGAACTCGTATAGCACTCAAGATAGCTAAAAATAAGAGAAAAAGAAAACACATACAAATCATAACGTAAAGTAATACTTAAAAACAATCAACTAATTAAATTATAATTTTAGAACACATTAAATCACCAAGCACATCAATTTTTAGTGGAGAAATAAGAAAGGATAGATATTGCAAAAATTTGAATTGATTTAAAAAAACCTAGAGATTTCAAAAAGCAATAAATTTCAAATGGCACCTGTATTCCGATGGAGAGATGCGTAAGCGGCAATGACGACTGCTTGACTAACAAAGGCGAAGGGAGAAGGAACAAGAGTGATTTATATAAGAGTCAATTTGGGAGAATGATTTCTTGCCTAATGAAGAATATATTTATTCTAGCAATTTAGTGAAAACCCTTATTTTTTGTTTACAAGATGTGAAGAAGGTAGTTTTAGAGATAGAAAAATTATATAGAGGATAAGAGTATTTTATAGAGGTATTGGAGAATTAAAATGGGACGGTTTACATAATAAATACATTAAATATTTTAACACTACCTATTTATAAGAAACTATACCTATTTAAAGTAAAACAAAGTATTAAAAGTAAGACTATCCAAATATGAAGACCAAGTTGGGAAGACTTGAATTACTATTTGTTTATACGAAGCTTCTTAATTACTATCCAAAGTATGAAGACCATGTAGGGTAGACTTTAATTATTATACGAAACTTATGTAATTTACGTAGGATACTTGATTACTTAAGACTTTAAGACTTTAAGTAATTTTGTAGAGTGCATGTGATGATGCACATGTAGAGCCAGCCCTAAATTTTCGGGGGCACGGGGCGAAATATATTTTGTGGGGCCTTAATTATATAAAAAATATTTAATTTCACGAAAGGAAAAGGTATATGAATTAATATAGAATAGATAATATAAAATCAGATAAAAATATTCCTACGAGCATTTTTCGATGTAAAATAACTAATAACAGTGTCTAAATCAAGAGACTTAGTCATATTTTTCTCAATGCACAACATAGTAAGACCATTCAAGCGTTCTTGTGAATTTTACAATTTTAAGTAATTTTTTAATATATTCAACGATTTGGCATCATCTTATTAATTTTGAATAAATTAAAAAATTATATTAGAGACTCCTCTTAAAACTATTACTCTTACTGAAATTGTAATGATATGACATCAATGTAGACCTATAACTTCAAAAATTTTAATAAAATTAATACAATATTACTAAGATATAACACACAAAATTATAAATTATAATCCTCTTCCAATTTTTAAAAGAGAATACATTTACTTCATTGAATTGTGACAATAAAGAAAATTAAAAAAATATTACAAATTTCAGGACACCAAAGAAACACCCACCCAAAATAAATAAAAAAAACAAATTATTACAACTAACGAAAAGACAAAAAATTTAGATCCAAACCCAGTAATATATAGATCAATAATGAGTATTTACCTTCATAAGTACTCCCTCCGTTCTTATATGTGTGTCCTATTTGAAGATTTCACATATATTAAGATAGTGGGAATCTTTGTTGATTGTGGGTATTATTTTATTATAATAGTGGTGTGAATTAATGATTGTATTGGTATTATGAGAGAGAAAATATAAATTAATTATTATAAATGGGATATTAGAAGAGAGAGGAGAATATTTTATTATAATAGTGGTGTGAATTAATGATTGTATTGGTATTATGAGAGAGAAAATATAAATTAATTATTATAAATGGGATATTAGAAGAGAGAAGGGGTGAAAAGAGGGTATCAAAACTTTCCATTTTAGGAAATGGGACAAACATATGAAACTACCCGTTATAGTAATGTGGACAATCAAAAAAGAACGGAGGGAGTAGTTAATTAAAACCATAATTTAAATTTTTATGAGAAATGTAATAATTATTGATTTTTATTTTAAATTTCACTATAAAATGATTTAGTGACATTTAATTTGGTCTTTAGTGGCATATGTAATTGGCTCTATAGTCTAAATCCTCTATATACACTATAAGAAATTTAAAATAGCGACATTTAAATTAAATGTTGTTAAATATATCCCACTAAAAGCAAATTATCCCACTATAAATATAACCTCTATATACATTAAATATTTTAACACTACCTATTTATACGAAACTATACCTATTTAAAGTAAAACAAACTATTAAAAGTAAGACTATCCAAATATGAAGACCAAGTTGAGAAGACTTGAATTACTATTTGTTTATACAAAAACAAACGATTAAGAATAATTAGAGATAATAAGGGTTAAAATGTTGCCTTGGCCAGTGTGAAAAAGTAAATGGAACAATAGTTGTAAATTGGAGATAGTATTTTGTAATTATTTTTACTCAAACACTGGAGATGTTAAATTATCGTACTTGACCTTCTTTAATTTTCCTTTTTACGAACAATTTTTATTCATTCATTCTCATCTAAAAGATTAAAAAAAGGTAAAAGACACTCCCAATATCCTGCACAAGGCAGGGTCCGGGCGAGAGATTTTAATTTTTCCCGAAAGATGCAGATATATCATACTAAAGGAGGTTGTTGAAAGTGTCACTAACCTGCACAAGTCTAACTAACCTTCTTTTTTTTTGTTTTTGAAAGTCTAACTAACCTTCTTCATATTAAAGGAGGTTGTTGTACACTTTAACTGTTAGGTGCACACTAATTAAATAGTTTGAAATATTTTGCACCATTTGACTTTATGCAGTTCAATGCACTAATTTTATTTGTAATATCTCTAAGTATATGATATAAAAATAGGAAACAACCCCAAAGATTGGAATTAAAAATTGATGAATTTCTTTAATTAATATATTATCTTATTTTCCCAAGAATCTGTGAATTATAATGTGAAGGTAAATAAATGTTCAAAGTCAAATTATTTTGTCCTTTCATCTTCCTTGAGGTATAATATTCATCACCAAAACTTGGCCGAGACGGCTTCAAGGTGAGACGGACATTGGGCCGGCCCAATGTTAGGCGCGTAGCCTGCACGCGCGCGGGTTTTCCTCCAACTTTCCTTGTTTTTTTTTGGAAATCCTTTTAACTTCCTTCCTGATTTTGAAAACTCCCATTACTACACCTTTCAAATCAATTACTTTCCTTCTTGAGTTTCCATTTCCTTCTTCTTCCTCCATTTTCCTACTTGCTTCTTCTTCCTCCATTATCGTTCTTCCTGCATTTTCGTTTTTCTTCAAATTACTGGTAACGACTTGTTCCTTTTTTTTGGATATATATATTTATTTTTTGGATGTGATCGTCGTGTGGTTAGTCAATTTTGATGTTCTTCTTCATCATTTCCGCGTTCGTTCTTTATTGTCTCTCCATTTTCGTTTTTTCGTTTTTTTTGATTTCACACATTTATATGATTTTGATGTCTTTTTCCTCTGTTTATCTTTTGTAGTGTTTTTGTGAAATATAAACAATGGTGAAGCCTCGAGGTAAGAAACAGGACTCGGAGTTGTTGTTGGCAGCCATTGTAAAGCAACAAGGACTGTCAAAGAACAGTGGTAAAATCAAAAAGAAGATTTCTGATTGTTCAAAAACTTCTATTGTCAAGGCTAAACTGTCGAGGAATAGAATGAAAGAACAAATTGCTGTAATTTCAACTCCGAAGGGACCGTAAGTTATAGCTCCATAATTGTTAGGGTTAATATGAACTGTATATGTTATAGATCTGAAACTTAGGTCAATTATCTTCCATAAAATTGATGTATGTGTGATGGATGTTTTTGTTTGCATGTTTGCTTCTATAACTAGATCTCATATAAGATAAATGAACAATTGATATATTTATGGTATTTATTGACAGTGATAAGTTGTGAACATGCATGTTTGTTTTTGCCTTTTATAACCTGACCTTAAAAATAAGATAACTGAATGATTACTTCTATAAGTAGATCTCATAAAATTGAAGGAGTTAAGTGAATGATTATACATGTGTGTGTTTATGTATTCCATGTTTACTTGTATAACCAGATGTAAATAAGATAAGTGTATAATTGATGTATGTATGATATTAATTGATAGTGATAAGTTTGGAAATGTATGTATTGCATGTTTGCCTTGTATAACCAGATGTAATAAGTTAAGTAAATAATTGATGTATGTTTTACTTATGTATTCTTGTATATATTTTAAAGTTGTGTATATGTTTTACTAAGTTAAGGTCTAAACTGTATGTGTTAAGGTCTAAACTGATAAGGAAATCAATATCACTGTATGTGTTATTGATTCGTATGTGTTAAGGTCTAAACTGTATGTGTTAAGGTCTAAAGTTGTGTAAAATTTTTTTGTGTGTAGGGTTGAGAAGTAAATCAGAACAAATTGTAAAATTTGGTCTTTTTTGCGGTCGGCGGATGGGGACAAGGTTGTCTTAACGAAACAGCAAATTGAATCTGTAAAAGAGGTTGGGTTTGGTGGGATTTTGGAAATCAATATCACTAAATACCCACCAGGTATTCTAGCATACCTCGTTTCAAACTTTGATCCTCACGGTTGGGTACAATGGATCAAAACTGATAAGCTGGAAAGACAATATTATCTTTCTCCTGGTGACGTTCATGATATTTTGGGGTTGCCAATTAATCAAAGGAATCTAATACAATCAGTGTTCAACAATAAATAGCTTGTATCAAGGTGGAGGCGTTTTTTTGGAGTGGGGGATGATGAAGATCTGAAGACTCACATGGTACTGGATAAGTTCAAGGATTATCCAGAGGGAGGTGATGTTTTTAAGCAATTGTTTGTGCTGTATGTTGGATCATCTATTATAGCTCCTTTACCGGAGAATAAAATTCGTTACAATTTGCTACCGGTTGTGGAGGTAGTTTCTGCGATTTTGTCGTTTGATGAACATGTGTAGGGTCATCTTGAAAACGAATCAAGAAATTCGTTCATCTTGAAAACGAATCAAGAAATTCATCTTCAATTTGTTCAAGTTGTGTTCTAGATTCTTGTAACCTCATTTCAATTTCAAATTCTTTCATTAAATCCTCCATTGCAGCAATTGTTGAAGAAATTTGCAGAGATTGTGATGAAATTGAGAGAAATTGATTAGTTATTCTTTCTTATTTTAGGCGCGCCTATGTAGTTTAATTAGGGAAGTTTCAGAATTTTGAATATGGAAGTTTATGTTTTAAAAGAGGAAGTTTATATATTGCATTCAATCCTCCCCCCATTTTCGCGCCTATGCTGGCTTGGGCTGGGCCGTCTCACCTTGAGACGGTCTCGGCCAAGATCGGCTGATAATTTATATACTATATCTACTTGGGAGTATTGGGCTTGGGCCAAAGTTAAAAGAAAATACTTTAACGTTAAATCCTAGCTCCTAATAATACACCTAGCTATCTTAATAAATATGGTTTCCGGTTACGGTTTCCGGTTTTTACTAGACCGGAATTTTGATACGGTTTTCCGGTCCAGTCTGGTCTGAAAATTTAAAAACCTAGACCAGACCGGAAACCGTAATTTTTATAAAACATAAACCGGACCAGACCATTTAGACCGTAGACCAGACCAAATACTTAAATTACGGTTTGGTTCGATTTGGTTTACGGTTTAAACCAAACTATGTTCAGCCCTATGTGTAAGTGTAGAAAGAGCTATAAGAGGGATTAGGACATCTTTAGCATGGCTGGTTGGGGCTATGTTTTTGATAATTTTTTTCCATCATTTGATCTATTATAGTGTAGGAAATGTTTATCTAAGATAGTTTAAAGTTTAGGTAAAAATGGTTGTACATGTAACAAGTTACGTGACTTATACTATATGTTTAAAAATCACTTGTATATGTGTATGAAATATTTAATTTTCTCCCATCATGTTTAAATAATATGATCGGGTAATAATTAAATTTTCTCGAACTATTATCGGTAGTTGCTCAACTTTAAGTTTTACCTCCAAGTTTACGTTTCTTGTTACGATTCGTAACCACGTTACGAATTAACAAGTTTCTAATCATCGTAGAAAATTTTCAAATTTCTAGCATCACTAATTAAATTTTAATTAGTGAATGACAAATATTAAAAGAAAAAAATTTATGCCCTAAAAATGACGAATAAAACCTCATTAATAATGCGACTGTTTCAGTCTTCCCTTCTTACAAGAGTTTCGTCCTCGAAACTAACTCAAACTAATGGCTATAAATACATTACTCAAATAAGTAAGGGTATCTAATTAACATGTCTTCCTCTTTTTCCCAAGTGGCACTGTCGTCATCCTGTCCACTCCATAACACTTTCACAAGTGGAATCGTGCGGCTACGGAGTTTTCTAACCTCTCGACCTAGGATCCTTACAGGCTTCTCCTCATACTGCAAGCTCTCAACAAGTTGAATCGGCTCATGCGGGAGTATGTGTGATGAATCAAATACATACCGGCGCAATTGTGATACATGAAACACAATGTGAACCTTAGTGAATTGTGGTGGTAGTGCTAACTCAAAATCTCGTATGGTCCAATGTACCGTGGATTAAGCTTCCCTTGCATTCTGAACCTCTTAACTCCCTTCGTTGGTGAGACTTTAAGGAACACCTTCTCACCGACTTGGAACTCAAGTTTCCTCCTCCTACGATCTGCGTAGGATTTCTGTCGATCTTGGGCAGCCTTCATCCGATCTCTAATGATTCTGACTTGTTCTGCAGTCTCTCTTATCATCTCTGGTCCAACGACCACGGCGGGCCTCCCGGTATCCCAACAAAGCGGTGTCCTACACCTTTGGCCATACAAGGCCTCATACGGGGCCATACCAATAATACTCTGGTAACTGTTGTTGTAAGAGAATTCTACCAATGGTAAGATGTCCTCTCACGAACAATGGAAATCAAGGGCACATGCCCGAAGCATATCCTCTAGAGTCTGGATGATCCTCTCTGTCTGCCCATCTGTAGCTGGGTGAAAAGTGGTGCTGTAATTAAGGGTTGTGCCGAATGCCCTTTGTAGCTCATTCCAAAATCGAGCCAAAAATTTTGTATCCCGATTTGAAACTATTGTCTTCGGTACACCATGTAGTCTAAGTACTTCTTTCACATAAGCATCGGCTAGTTGTTTTGCTTTCCAAGTTACTTTAGCAGGAATAAATCTGGCAGTCTTAGTGAGTCGATCAACAATCACCCAAATAGAATCGTTTCCCCTTCTCGAACGTGGCTATCCCACAACAAAGTCCATACTCACTGATTCCCACTTCCACTCAGGCACAGGAAGTGGCTGCAGTTCCCCTGGAGTGCGCTGATGGTCAATCTTGACTTGCTAACATACTAGACATCGAGCTATGAAATCCTCGACATCCTTCTTTATGTTCATCCACCAAAAGTATTGTTTCAGATCTGATAGCATCTTAATATTTATTATGAACTTAAGTTTTGGTAATTTTTAAATGTTCGTTTTAAGAGACGTGAATGCTTTCGAGTTGTAATAATTAGAACTACCTTTTCAAACTTATCTGTTGCTTAGTCTTTATGTCTGGTAGATTATAATAGCACTATTAGAACTCCGTCCGCAAATTTTGTTTTGCTTAAATCCGTTTTAACTAACCGTTTAACGCCCTGGTTTGACTCGGACTGTATTTGGTTCTTCAAAAAGTCTATTTCTCTTTTAAAACGATACAAGTTAAATTACGGGTTGTTACAATTGGTATTAGAGCAGGAGTTCTATTTTGTGTTATATATCTAAACCAATGAATTAACGAAGAATAAGTTTCAACGAGAGTAAAGGGTAGACATTAAGGGGATGATGTGATCTGTTTATTGTCTTTAAGTACCTTGTTATGTATGCTTGTGATGGATGATTGATAGAACTTTGTGTATACTTGTGATCATCGGAATTATTATCCTTGTTTTATCTCGGTAATTGATTGCCTTGTTTTTCTTTCTTTGTGAGTCAGGAAGTCGATTATTACCTTACCCATGGATAAGGGAAAGAAACCAGCAGAAGAGGGAATGACTACCCTAAAGGAACCTTCAGAGGCCTTTGTTAATGCCCCAATCTGGGCAGAAATTGAGGCTCTAGGTATATGGGAACGAAAGGAGGGAGAAAGTTATTTAGATTATCAACATAGGATGGAATTGATATACTTGAAATCCAAACAGGTATATGAAAGGTTAATGAATGAGGAGACGACTGAAAGGACGGAAAGGGAAGAACAACAGTACCCTGACCTTGGCAGGAGGGTCGAACCGGTAGATGTGGTGGGTCGGAATGGATTGGACATTCCAGAGGCTAGTAGAGCTAGAACTAGTACTATTAAGGTAGTTGTACCCATAATAGACCCTGACTCGGTATTGGATGTTAATTTTGATGGTTTGGATCCCGAGGAAGATCCTGAGGAGGATCCCGAGGAGGACCCTGAGGAAGAACTTGAGGTAGACTTAGAGGATAATGTCTATGAGGAGCCTAGAGAAATTTTAGAGGTAGAACCCTGAGAGTGGTAGTAGACCCTTATGCGGATATAATGGGACATGGGTATCATGCTGATGAAGATGATATTATGAGCGATAATGATAGCGATATAATAATTTTAGGGGGTTTTCTAGTGAGGCGAGAAGACCCATGAGTGAAGAGGAGAGAGAGATCACCATGTTGGAGGAGAGCCTACCTGAGCCGGTTTTCGTGGAACTTTTCGATTCGGTGGATCAGCCCGCCCTAAGTGATTCCTTGTCTGTCGGGACTCCGTCTGATTCTGATTCTGCCTCTGACTCTGCTTCTGATTCTGATTCTGATAGCACCTCTGATGATGACTCTGGGGATTTTGATAGCACCTCTGATGATGACTCTGGGGATTCCGATAGCACCTCTGATGATGACTCTGGGGATTCTGATCAATATATGAAAGATCAGTATCGTGTTGTTGCGTCGCCTTTCTTTGTCTAGCTGTTTATTTTTCTTTTACGAGTATGCAAACATACGAGTGCCTATGTCCAGTTTTGTAGTAATAGTATATCACGAATAATTATTGTGAGTTGGACAATTTTCTTGTTAGTTATTGGACTATGTGTTTATCAAACAATAGTTATGTGGGAGTTTATACCCAAGTATTTTATTTTGGACTGATATTGCATCTTATATTTATTTTGGATAATGCCTATCCTTTTGATATTATTTCTTATTTGCTAGTCTAGAGAATTATTTGCTTCAGTTAATTATTGCCCTCATAAGAAGGGAGATTAGAATGTATGAGTTGTATGTAAAAGTTGAACTCTAGTAAATAGAAACGAATAACTATCACTAGTGGAAAAAACGTCATAGGCTGCGCATGAAATGCTGCGGATTTCAAAATACGCAGCAAATAACAAAAAAAAATTGATAGAAGATTATTTGCTGCGGTTCTTGCTATGACCGCAGCAAATGACCTAAAAAAAATTAGAACATTATTATTTGTTGCAGTTTATATTAGTGTCCGCAGCAAACCCTAAAAACCTTAAAAACCTAAAAACCCTCAATTATATTAGTGTGTACACGGAGTATATAATGAGCTACGCCCTTTCTTAACCTAAAAACCCTTTCTCTCTTTCTTCAGCGCCGTTCTTCTTCCTTATCTCCCTTTCTCTCTTTTCTCTAAATGCTCTCAATTTCGAAAATTAGTGAAAAATATTGAAAACTTACATAAAATTCTAAATAATAAAAAATTATAAATAACCTTCCAGAGCCCAGCTTCAAGTCCATATTTCTATTATACCAGCTTCAAGTCCATATTTCTATTATATGTCCCCAATCAAATAGAGCTTGAATCCTTTTTAACTAATCGTTTAACGCCCTGGTTTGACTCGGACTGTATTTGGTTCTTCAAAAAGTCTATTTCTCTTTTAAAACGATACGAGTTAAAATACGGGATGTTACATCTGCGAAGTTCATAAGTTAATTTACATTCAATAATTTAACGTCATAAATGGAATTTAAAAAAATATCATGCAATGGAAGAGGTATCAATACTCGAATTATTAATTTATTCTTGTTTTAGATCATCAATCGATATCAAGTATTTTTTTTATTTACATGAACCAGTCATATTTATGTAAATTAAAATGCATTATTAATTTGTTCTTGTTTTAGATTATCCTACTACTTGTTAATTTTTTTGATGAAAAGAAGAAACATCACATGTGCATCATCACATGCAGGGGCGAAGCCACATGGGGGCCAGGCCGGCGGAGGCCCAACCCCCCTTGCCGAAAATGCGAGCCTTTGTAATTTTGGTTTTGGCCCCCTTACTAATATGATAGATAGTTTAAAGAGTGTAAAAATATAACAAAAATTACTATAGCTCATTGTTTAGAGTAACAATTATTTTTTTATAGACTAAGAGATTTATACTATAATGTCATTACTATTTATCTTATATGATCTAACATTAATCTTTTTTTAGTGTGGATTTATATTTTCTTATCTTAATTTTAATAGTGTTTTTTGGAGAACTATTAGGTAAATATATAGAGCTAAAAACACTTAATTTTTTCAAGAATAATAATTATAAGGAAGCTTCAACTCTATTTATAGTTAAATATAATTTTTGCAATAATAATTAAAATTTATTTTAGTCTTTATGATTTTAATATTTTCATAGTTTAACTAGTGTCTAATGGTTTTCCTTCGGGTCGTCATTGATTTCGGGTTAAGTGTTTCAAGTGGGCTTGAAATCGGATTTTGTGTCCGTTTGGTTTTTACATAATTGTAAATTTTTAAAGTCGAATCAAATCAGTTTCGATTACAATGTCGCGTAAATTTCGAGTCATCATGTCTGTTTCTAACACCTCTAGTTTTTATACAGTAAAAAAATTCTACTACATCGATAATTTAATGTATATTTATTGTGGAATATATTTAACGACATTTAATTTAAATGTCGCTATTTTAAATTTTTTATAGTGTATAAAGAGGATTTAGACAATAGAGCCAATTACATATGCCACTAAAGACCAAATTAAATGTCGCTAAATCATTTTATAGTGAAATTTAAAATAAAAAGCAATAATTATTACATTTCTCATAAAAATTTAAATTATGGTTTTAATTAACTACTTATGAAGGTAAATACTCATTATTGATTTATATATTACTAGGTTTGGATCTAAATTTGTTGTCTTTTCGTTAGTTGTAATAATTTGATTTTTTATTTTGGGTGGGTGTTTCTTTGGTGTCCTGAAATTAGTAACGGAATAAACGATGGATGGTGAGTAGACAGTAGAGGCCGGTGGACGGTGGTTGCTACCGGTTGGGTTTTGTTTGTGCAAATGAATATTATACCTCTTGGAAGATGAAAGGACAAAATAATTTGACTTTGAACATTTATTTACCTTCACATTATAATTCTCAGATACTCGGGAAAATAAGATAATATATTAATTAAAGAAATTCATCGATTTTTAATTAGAATCTTTGGGGTTGTTTCCTATTTTTATATCATATAATTAGAGATATTACAAATAAAATTAGTGCATTAAACTGCATAAAGTCAAATGGTGCAAAATATTTCAAACTATTTAATTAGTGTGTACCTAACAGTTAAAGTGTACAACAACCTCCTTTAATATGAAGAAGGTTAGTTAGACTTTCACAAACAAAAAAAAGAAGGTTAGTTAGACTTGTGCAGGTTTGTTGCACTTTCAACAACCTCCTTTAGTATGATATATTTGCATCTTTCAGGAAAAATTAAAATCTCTCGCCCGGACCCTGCCTTGTGCAGGATATTGGGAGTGTCTTTTACCTTTTTTAATCTTTTAGATGAGAATGAATGAATAAAAATTGTTCGTAAAAAGGAAAATCAAAGAAGGTCAAGTACGATAATTTAAAAACTCAAGTGTTTGAGAAAAAATATCTACAAAATACTATCTCCAATTTACAACTATTGTTCCATTTACTTTTTCACACAGGCCAAGGCAACATTTTAACCCTTATTATCTCTAATTATTCTTAATCGTTTGTTTTTGTATAAACAAATAATAATTCAAGTCTTCCCAACTTGGTCTTCATATTTGGATAGTCTTACATTTGATAGTTTGTTTTACTTTAAATAGGTATAGTTTCGTATAAATAGGTAGTGTTAAAATATTTAATGTATATAGAGGATATATTTATAGTGGGATAATTTGCTTTTAGTGGGATATATTTAACGATATTTAATTTAAATGTCGCTATTTTAAATTTCTTATAGTGTATATAGAGGATTTAGACTATAGAGCCAATTACATATGCCACTAAAGACCAAATTAATATCGCTAAATCATTTTATAGTGAAAATTAAAATAAAAAGCAATAATTATTACATTTCTCATAAAAATTTAAATTATGGTTTTAATTAACTACTTATGAAGGTAAATACTCATTGTTGATCTGTATATTACTGGGTTTGGATCTAAATTTGTTGTCTTTTCGTTATTTGTAATAATTTGATTTTTTATTTTGGGTGGGTGTTTCTTTGGTGTCCTGAAATTTGTAACGGAATAAACGGTGAATGGTGAGTAGATAGCAGTGGCCGGTGGACGGTGGTTGCTACCGGTTGGGTTTTGTTTGTGCAAATGAATATTATACCTCAAGGAAGATGAAAGGACAAAATAATTTGACTTTGAACATTTATTTACCTTCACATTATAATTCTCAAATTCTCGGGAAAATAAGATAATATATTAATTAAAGAAATTCATCGATTTTTAAATACAATCTTTGGGTTATTTCCTATTTTTATATCATATAATTGGAGATATTACAAATAAAATTAGTGCATTGAACTGCATAAAGTCAATTGTTGCAAAATATTTCAAACTATTTAATTAGTGTGTACCTAACAGTTAAAGTGTACAACAACCTCCTTTAATATGAAGAAGGTTAGTTACACTTTCAAAAAAAAAAAAAAAAAACCAAAAGAAGGTTAGTTAGACTTGTGCAGGTTAGTTACACTTTCAACAAACCTCCTTTAGAATGATTTATCTGCATCTTTCAGGAAAAATTAAAATCTCTCGCCCGGACCATGCCTTGTGCAGGATATTGGGAGTGTCTTTTACCTTTTTTTAATCTTTTAGATGAGAACGATAATTTAATTAGTGTGTACCTAACAGTTAAAGTGTACAACAACCTCCTTTAATATAAAGAAGGTTAGTTAGACTTTTGGTCGTTTAGAGCAGTATTTTTGCTCCTTTTGTTGTAATGTTTTGGACTGTTTTGAGCCCATTTTTATTTTAGCTTTGGGCTTGGTGCTTTTGTGCCTTTTGTTTAAAGATGTGCTGGAGTCTTGATGGTTGGAGCTTAGTCGGATTAGATTGGTGTGTATGGTGATAGTTTAGACTTGGGAGCTTTTTTGTTTGGGAAATTCCACGTGGTAACCCTGAGGTTTTGGGTTTTCCACGTGGTAACCAAAACTTTTTAAAAATCCATGCGGTAACCCTGAGGTTTATATAATTGTTCTGTGGTGACCTTTTTGCACATAAGAACGTTAGTAAACGTTAATTTCGAAGCTTTAAGGTTTATTTATGCCTATGTATGCGACTCACCATTTTAAATGTCATCATTTTCAATCTTTTTCCCCAAAACATAAACCCTAACTCTACCCTTTTTCACCCAAATCATATTTTTCCCCAAAATCCAAAAATGGTTGATTCAAGGTGTATATTTTGGGGGAAAGGTTGAAACTGCTGACATTTAATGAAACAGTCGCATTATTAATGAGGTTTTATTCGTCATTTTTAGCGCCTAATTTTTTTTAATATTTGTCATTCGCTAATTAAAATTTAATTAGTGATGGTAGAGATTTGAAAAATTTCTACGATGATTAGAAACTTGTTAAATCATAACGTGGTTATGAATCGTAACAAGAAACGTAAACTTTGGAGGTAAAACTTAAAGTTGAGCAACTACCGATAATAGTTCGAGAAAATTTAATTATTATCCGATCGTATTATTTAAAGATGATGGGAGTAAATTAAATATTTCATACACATATACAAGTGATTTTAAACATATAATACAAGTTACATAACTTGTTACATGTACAACAATTTTTACCCAAACTTTAAACTATCTTAGATAAACCTTTCCTACACTATAATAGATCAAAATGAGACAAAAACCACATCCACAACAGCCCCAAACAGCAGCCCCAATAGCTGTCCCAAACCCTCTTTATACCCCCTTTATACACTTACATACTCAAGCAAAACACTCTAACCAAAGTACCCTTTTGTTCTAACCTAGATTATGCATCATTACAAGCATGCAAGAGGCTAATATTTGAAGCAAAGACACTCTATTTTCTGAATAAGAATTCAGCCATAAACACCCAACACATTGCTTCCAAGTTCATATCCATAAACAACCACTAGCATCTTCCAAACTTTCAACTACTAAGACACCTTCTTTTCTCATCAAATCTTCTTCAAAAACTCATCTTATACTTCTGAAAATTTATGTTTATAAACTCAAATATTCCATAAAAATAATCTTCATTTCAAGAGCTTTCCATAGACACCAAACTTGAAGAAATCCACCAAGTATAGAGTAAGTTACATTCATTTCCTTATTCCACTAGTTTTTGTAAAACTTGTTCATGTAGAACACTTTTACTTGAATCTTTCTATAAACTAAAATCATTTTAATATGGATATTTTGTCTCTAAAACTAAGAAAAATCATCACTTATAAAATCTCTATAAAAAAAAAATGTTCTTTTCACAAACTTATATATTTTCTTACTTTAAAAATTTAAGTAAAATTATGAGACTTGATTAAGTATATATGTTGCTCAACATAATAAGTATACTCCAAATATGTTAAAATCATCACAAGTATTAGTTTAACAACTCCAACTAAGGAAAATTAAGTGCATATTAGAAATCCAAAATTATTATTGATTTTTGGATAAATGCAATGTGTTTAGTTGAAGAGTTGGAGTTGAGGCTTGAAGGGCAAGGACCCGAAGTTGGAACCACTTCTAAGAACGCATCGGAGCTTACGTAGGAGCTTACGAAATACTTATATAGGCTTGGAGTCGAGGTATGTCACATGGGGTGATTTTTTTTTAAAGGGTTTAAGAACAAGTTGGGAAAGTTTTGTATGAACTTGTTTTTTTTAAAAAAAAAAATAAAATTCCCAAAGAGAAGTTCTTAAATCTTGAAAAATGATATCAAAATGATAATTTTGAGTATGCAATGATTTATTACATGTATTATTATTGTGGGCATCATGCATGTTGATTTTAAGAATTGTTATATGTTTAAAGGCATGATTTACACTACTTTGTGAAAGTAATTGTGATGGAAATGATTTTATGAACTTAGAAAATATTTGAAATGCATTTTAAGAGTAATTTCCAGTAGCTATATGTTAAAATAATCTCTTGAATAATTTTGTTGAAATTTATTCGTTAAATCGATATTTTAATGGGTTTTAAGGTGTTAAATACTCTTATTATGAAATATGGTACTACATAAACTCTTCATCATCAAAAATAATTAATAAAATCATATTATAATGTCTCCAACAAGATTTGGCCAGAATATAATTAATTTGTAATTTTTCATGATTTTTGAGTAATCGTTAAAATGTTTATCGGTAAATTGTTAAATAGTAAAATATAAAATAATTACTAAATGAAGACATATGGACTTGAAATTTTTGTCACATACTTATATGGACAGTATATAAATTTGGTAAAATTTTGAGAAGATTTTGTTGACGTTTAAGGACCTTAATAATTTTTACTCGGATATTAATAATCGGTAAATTAGAAAACGGTAAAATACAAAATAAATACTAAATGACGTCCTTTGAGCATGAAAAATTTATGAGACACTTATATAAACAGTAAATACATGTCGACAAGTTTATATGGATTTTCGTGACCATATATGGACTTAAATAAATTTTATTCGGTTTATCGGTAAAATAACAATATTAATTATTAAAAATGCCCCACACGGTTTTAATGGTTATTTAAGATTTTAGATTCCTTGAAATAGTTTCTGGAAAATCACAAAAGTTCTTATATTAATTTATTTGGACTTAATTAATTTTAATCCGATTGTATTGATTTATCGATAAAATGTCTATATAAAAGATATAAAATATTATAAATGACATTTATTAGTTAAAATGAGCTAATAAAAGTATTATATGGCTTCTAGAACTTTAGTAAAATTTTATTAAGCTAATTATTGATTATTTACTAATTTATCAAATTAATAAATATTATTTAATTATTTAAAAGTGTAATATTGTTAATTAAATTTGAGTAAAAATAGACCTATATCAAAAACTTATAATTTTGTTAGTAACCTACTGCCTCATAGTGTAAAATAAGTTTTACTTAGATGGTTTATAATTTTTATGGATTTAAAACACCATTTAAATAACGGTAAATACCTAAATCGTCGAAATAATCATAAAATCATTATAAGTGGCATAACCAATCATAATCTGATGGGATAACCTTAAATTCATTTTAATTAAGATCTTATAATGACTTGATTAACTTGGGTCTTGTTGGAGAATTAATATGTATCTTTGTAAATCAATTATCGATTTTATTATCGGCAAAAAAAAAAAAAAAAAACTATTTCGTATTTAAAGAAATAGTGTTTTATGAAATCTTTTGTCATAATGATTTTAAAGACTTATGAACTATATCATGGTTATTTTGAATTAATTTCAAAACTCTTTGATTGAAACTAAACATTTTAATGGTTTCCTTGAAAAAAAATCGTCTTGCATTTTAATCACTTTGTTGTTGCAATGCATTTCCATACATGTAAGTGATGCCCCAATATAATACAAAGGTTATGTTTGATGATATGATTATGCTAAGCATGTTTTACCCATGTGAGAAATATTATGATTTGATTTTTGCTATATTGTAAAGAAAGTATGTTTTGCTAGGTTGCAAATAAAAGATGTTTATCATAAGGAAAAAGTTAATATCTTTTTTGACTTTTCAAATGCTATTGAAATTTCAAGGTATATATATATTATATACAAAAATGTTTTAGCCTAAATGGCGGGTACATATGCCACAACAAATGTTGTGTGCATGATTAAACGGCTCACCAATGCTGAGCGCGTATTGTTCACAATACCATTGTGTTACACTTGCCGGACATGTCGCGGACGGTAGACCGACTACCAAACGAGTCACAGGATGACTCACAGAGTACCCATGAAAACTTATGATATGAATTTGAAATTGATTGGATCCATTGAGATCGTAAGATTTATAATGAAAATTGAGAATTTGAAATTACTATAGAACCATTGAACTGGGTTTGAATGATAATATGATTTATCAAATAAAAAGCATCTTTCAAAATGAATTTACTCAAATCGAAAAGGTTTTTAACAACTTGTTTGACAGATACTAGTGTGTTTATACTCAGCCTTTTTGCTGATACTATGCTTTGTATGTTTTTCAATGGTTTTGTTTTTAGAGTAAACCCCTATGGCACCTCGACGAAGAATGGATATGCGAGCGGAAGATGAACCCGAGTTGGAGTATGACTCCCCTTTTGTTTAGATCTCTTTATTGTATTTGAGAGACTATTAGTTTGGTTGTTTAGGTTTGGACTATTTTAAGGATGTAATTTGAACTTTGGACTTTTTTCGATATGGTTGTAATTTCCCTTTATTTTAGACAGTTAAGACTTCCGTTATATTGCTTTGGTTGTTGTTCAAGTATTATACTTGGACATTGGTTTATCCTTTAAGTAATCCCCTTTATTGTGTTGGCAAAAGCGAGCTTCCGCTTGATTAATACTAAATTCCAATTAGTCTTTGCCTTCATAATCCTGGGCGGTTACAGTTGGTATCAGAGCCAAGGCTTTGGAAGCTTGTCTAAAATATTTGGAAAATTAGACAACTAGTCTATCTTAGAGAAGTTGAAGTTTGGAGTAACTAATAAAAGTAATTAGGAAATAAACTAAAATTAAGGATTATTGGTAAAGAAACGATTTAAGTTGTAAGTCTAACTTAAATCAAATAATTAATTAAGTACCATTAGTAAACTGGAAGTCTTAAAGGTTCTTAGTAAGCAAGTGATGATCTAATTATGTGGCTAAGTTGCCTAAGCATGACGGTATATTAAGTTGAGGGTAAAGTCGTCATTAAAAGTGTTGGAATATCGAATGAGATGGAAATTGACAAGTTAGTAAGTTACTAAGTCAAAAGTAATTAAGAAAGAGTGTTATGCATGTGCATACCTATTTGTCTTAAAGGCATAGTTATTAATTAGTTATTACCTCATGGCAGGAACCAGGAGGAAATCGGGGAAGGAATGGATCCCCAAGCCCAGCTGAATATCTTAACAGAGCAACTTAGAGTCATACAAGAGACCAATGCTCAATTAGTTCAGCTTATAGCCAACCAACATGCTAGTGTGGATGACGAGACTAAGTTCTACAAAAGGCTTGCTACACACAGGCCTAAGACCTACAATGGTGCTACAGATCCAGTTGTCCTTGAAGATTGGATCAATGAAACTGAGAAAATTCTTGAGGTGGTGAATTGCCCAGAAAATATGAAGGTTAAACTTGCAGCATTCTATTTAGTAGGACCTGCAGAGCTTTGGTGGAGAGCCCTAAAGGGTGTCTCGTCTGCCTCCACATCTGCTGGTGGAGCAGCACAACCCACAAGTTGGACATGGGATGATTTCTTGAAGAAACTAAGGGAGAGGTTCTACCCAGCAGCTCTACAGAGACAAAAAGAATCAGAATTTCTTTACTTGAGGCAACATTCTCTTAGCGTTACTGAATATGCTAACAAATTCTTGGAGTTGGCTCGATTTGCTCCAGATTATGTGCTTGATGAGAAGAAAAAGATGGATCGTTTCTACAATGGTCTCAACTTCAGCTACCAAAAGTTGATGGGCCAATATGAGTCTTTTCAAGCTATGTATGAACATGCTGTGGAGAAAGAAATGGTCTGCAAGAGAGAGGAAGATATGAGGAAAAAGAGATCGGGTGGAGACCAGGGTGGTCAGAGCAAGAAGCCTAGAGCTGAGGGAAACTTCAAGGGGAACCAGAACCAGAACCCCAGAAACTACCAGAACCAAAACCGCTTCAGCAGCAACAAAAACCCACAAAATTCCAATCCGTTAAAAAGTCAGTTGTGCAACAGATGCAAGAAATGGCACTCAAAGGGAATCAACTGTGAGGGTAAAGCTGTGTGTCTAAATTGTGGAAAACCAGGTCATTTAGCTCGAGATTGTTGGAGTAAGAATCGAGGAAACCCTGGGAGTGGTGGAGCACATTATTCAGGAAATCAGGGGAACCAGCGTAACAACTCTCAGCTCCGCCTTGAATATAAAGGCGGCAATAGAGCCTCATCTTCTGGCAGCCAAGGGAACCAGCGCCCGGTAGGAGGAAAATTATTTGCCATTACTGCAGCTGGGGAACCTAACACCTTGATTCCTAAAACAGAAGGTAAAGTCATTTCCGGATCACTGTTATTGCTTGGTAAGTCCGCCCGAGTCTTGTTTGATTCCGGGGCCGACAAGTCTTATGTTTCTAAGTCATTTGTGAGATCCTTGAACTGTTTTGTTAATGTATGCCCTATAATGCATAGAGTTGATTTACCTGATGGATCAACGGTATCATGTAATACAAAGTTGATTGCTTGCCCATTAGTGATCCAGGGTAAGGAGTTCCATGTAGACCTGATTGTATTTGACTTAGGAGGGTTTGATGTTATTTTGGGAATGGACTGGCTAGGAAAACACAGGGCAGTGATTGAGTGCTATGAGAGAAATGTAAGGATTGGGAACAATCCAGGGGACCGAGTAGCTTTTAGTGATGGGACCATGCCTAATATTGAGCCAGAGATGATCGAGAGGCTTACCACATTTCCAAAGAGAGGTGGGGAAGCCTATGTCTACCACATGAGTGAATCAACATACAAGGAGGTTGACTTAAGCCAGATCTTGATAGTGCGAGAATTTTCTGACGTATTCCCTGATGATCTACCTGGGTTACCTCCAAAGAGGGAGATTGATTTTCATATTGACTTAGTTCCAGGGTCAAGCCCGATATCCAAGGCACCGTATAGAAAGGCACCACTTGAGTTGACTGAACTAAAAACCCAACTCGAGGAGTTACAAGACAAAGGGTTTATTAGACCAAGTGTATCACCATGGGGAGCTCCAGTGTTGTTTGTGAAGAAGAAAGATGGGTCTTTGAGGCTATGTATTGACTATCGGGAGCTGAATAAAATCACAATCAAGAACAAATACCCACTTCCTAGAATCGATGATCTGTTTGACCAATTGAAGGGAGCCGGAGTTTTCTCTAAAATTGACCTGAGATCTGGTTACCATCAGTTGAGGATAGCGGAAGAAGACATACCTAAAACTGCTTTTCGCACCAGGTATGGGCACTATGAGTTTAGAGTGATGCCATTCGGGTTAACCAATGCCCCTGCAGCATTCATGGACTTGATGAATCGAACATTCCACGACTATCTTGATAAGTTTGTAGTGGTTTTCATTGATGATATCTTGGTGTACTCTAAGAACGAGAAAGATCATGAGGAGCACTTAAGATTTGTATTGACACGATTGAGGGAAAGAAGCTTTTATGGGAAGTTGAGCAAGTGTGAATTTTGGTTGGATCGAGTTGTCTTTTTAGGTCATGTAATCTCAAAAGATGGCATAACGGTGGACCCCGAGAAGATAAAGACTATTATTGATTGGCCAGCACCGACTAGTGTAACTGAGGTTAGAAGCTTTATGGGTTTGGCAGGTTATTACCGAAGATATGTTGATGGGTTTTCTAAGATCGCACTACCGATCACCAGTTTGGTCCGAAAGAATACCAAGTTTGTGTGGTCACAAAAGTGCGAAGATGCCTTCCTAGAATTGAAGAAGAGGTTGACAACGGCTCCAGTGCTAGTATTGCCTGAGGATGGGAAAGAGTTCACGGTATACAGTGATGCATCTTTAGAAGGCTTGGGTTGTGTACTCATGCAAGAGGGGAAGGTGATTGCCTACGCTTCGAGACAATTGAGGCCAAATGAAAAGAACTACCCGGTGCACGATTTGGAATTAGCAGGAGTTATATTTGCGTTAAAAATTTGGAGGCATTATCTCTACGGCACTACTTGCAAGATCTACACCGATCACAAGAGTTTGACTTATCTGTTCACACAGAAGGAGCTTAACATGAGGCAGAGAAGGTGGCTAGAATTGATGAAAGATTATGACCTCACTTTGGAGTATCATCCCGGAAAAAGCAAACCGTGGTAGCAGACGCCTTAAGCCGAAAACCGAGGATGGTCATTAATGGACTAATTTCAGTACTCTATGAGATCTATAAGGAGATGGAGGAGCTAGAATTGATTGTGGTTAAGAAGGGATCATATGACAGTGTTCTAAATGCTATGAGTACAACGCCAAGTCTACATGAGGAGATACGTGAGCTACAACAGTATGATGACTTCTTGTCTGAGTTGAAGATTGGTATTGAAAAGGGTGCAGTTAAGACTTCAGCATTGCTAAAGATGGGAGCATTCATCTAGAGGGAAGGTTATGCGTGCCCCGAGATCCTGAATTGATCGAGAAAATACTCAAAGAGGCACATTCGACTATGTATTCTGTCCACCCAGGACGGGATAAGATGCTAGCAGATCTGAAACAATACTTTTGGTGGATGAACATGAAGAAAGATGTCGAGGATTTCATAGCTCGATGTCTAGTATGTCAGCAAGTCAAGATTGACCATCAACGCACTCCGGGAGAATTGCAACCACTTCCTGTGCTGAGTGGAAGTGGGAATCAGTGAGTATGGACTTTATTGTTGGATTGCCCCGTTCGAGAAGAGGAAATGATTCTATTTGGGTAATTGTTGATCGACTCACTAAGACGGCCAGATTTGTTCCTGCTAAAGTAACTTGGAAAGCAAAAACAATTAGCTGATGCTTATGTGAAAGAAGTACTTAGACTACATGGTGTACCGAAGACAATAGTTTCAGATCGGGATAAAAAATTTGTGGCTCGTTTTTGGAATGAGCTACAAAGGCATTCGGCACAACCCTTAATTATAGCACCGCTTTTCACCCAGCTACAGATGGGCAGACAGAGAGGACCATCCAGACTCTAGAGGATATGCTTCGGGCATGTGCCCTTGATTTCCAGTGTTCGTGGGAGGTCATATTACCATTGGTAGAATTCTCTTACAACAATAGTTACCAGAGTAGTATTGGTATGGCTCCGTATGAGGCCTTGTATGGCCAAAGGTGTAGGACACCGCTTTGTTGGGATACCGGGAGGCCCGGCGTGGTTGTTGGACCAGAGATGATAGAGAGGACCGCAGAACAAGTCAGAATCATTAGAGATCGAATGAAGGCCTGCCCAAGATCGACAGAAATCCTACGCAGATCGTAGGAGGAGGAAACTTGAGTTCCAAGTCGGTGAGAAGGTGTTCCTTAAAGTCTCGCAACGAAGGGAGTCAAGAGGTTCGGAAT
>JAAKBH010001001.1:0-65936 GCA_019776075.1 Amaranthus palmeri
CACACAAGTCAATACCACCAAAAAAACCAACAGCCCACCCATCTCTTCTCCACCGACTTCTTCTAACCCAAGGCACCATCTCTTCTCCAAAACCAGCTAACAAGCGGCAATCACCACTGGAACCGCCATCTTCAAGAAAACACCATGAATTTGAAACCACCCACCTTTGTGGCCATTGTGACCAAAACACCAACCTTCTCCATAACCTGTGTTCACGTGCTAAATGACACCCAAAATACCAGACAAAAAGCAACCTTCTCCATAACCTTCGTGGCCATTGTGTCCAAAACAGCAACCTTCAAGAAAACACCATGAATTTGAATCACCCCTGCAACATTATCGATATCATCTACCTTCGAAGTCCGCAGCCCGAAAACTCCTCGAGCCAAAAGCGACAAAAGCAACTCCTAAGAGCTCCAGCTAAATGACACCCAAAATACCAGACAAAAGAGCCACGACTCTGAACAAGGAGACGCTCCGCCATAGATCCCCCATCCCACCAGAAAATTCTGCCGTCACAGAATCCCCCTCCCACGCCGCTACACAGCCTCCCTCAAGAAAAAAACTTCATTGTAAGAAAAACTCCCAACACCACTCACCTCCAGTGACGAACCTTCGTCAGAAAAGCCCATAGAAGCTCAATCGGCGCTAACCCAGACACCAAAAAACAGAGACCAAAACACCATAGGGAATCATGAAATATGTAGCTAGCTTCTAGAAGAAATAGCAGAGACGTTTCCACTACTTCATCTCCACCATCCACCGTCACGGCTTCCAGCTCAGAAGACGTAGACCCCCAAATTAAAAACAAAGACCGTCGTTTAAACAACAACACCCCAACCATCGACAAACGAAACCCAGAAACTTAAAAAGGTCAATAACACCAGATCCGTTTACCGCCAGACACCAAGAAGCTAACACACCCATTTCGAGACAAAGCGACTTTCAACCCACAAGCTGGTCGCCGTCGAGGAGAACCAAAAAAGCCCAAAATGTCACCAACCCCAAAAGAAGACAAACAAGGAGACATACCTTTACCGCCTAAAAAAGCAAGACCAGACCTGCCAATTCGAGGCATAGAAAAACACCAAACGACGCTCCGCCAAAATCCAAAATGAGAAACCTAAAACCCAAAAATTTAACCCTAGCCGCAAAAGAGATGACCCAAAAAGAGAACAGAAAACAGTGAAAAAAGATAACGAAAACTTAAATGAAGAGCAGTTTAAACAAAATCAGCCACAAAAACCACCTGTGAACCGGCGACCCACCGTGAGGCCCACCAAGGGAATGGAAAACCAAAAACCCTAGGAGAGCCTCTCTCTAGAATCCTCTCTCTATATATATATATATATATATATATATATATATATATATATATATATATATATATATATATATATATATATATATATATATATATATATATATATATATATATATATATATATATATATATATATATATATTTTGACAATTAATTTGTATTATATACCAAAAGAAGATTAATTACAGAGAGGGACCGCTCGGAAAGGAACTTAACTCCAGACCAAGCCACCAAAAACGCTATCACTCACAACAAAAAGGGGAGCGATAACCCAAAAGAAACTACAAACAAAGAAGCCTACATAGATACAAGCATATTGTTCATTCTACTATTAACCCTCCCTGCAACTCTAAAGACAATAAGGTCCCGCATCTCTTTGAGACTGAAGGTGCGGTTCTCAAAAATTTTCCCATTTCGCTGTCTCCAAATGCAATAGATCATCTTCGTCCATTTAGCAACAATCAGTTTAGCTCGGTCCGTTTTCTTCTTGTTGAGCTTGGCCATGAACCTAATATCGGCTTGGAAGTTGACTACTTCAAGTCTCTCAGGGAGGAAACTGAAGATTCCCGTACGAATATCTCTAGCATTCTGGCATTCAAACATAAGGTGAGGAGTGGTTTCTTTACCCCATTACAGAGCACACAATTATCATCTAAGGTGTCATTCCATTTCCCAATGCTGTCTTTTGTTGAGAGTCTATTTTGAATTGCTAGCCAAGTGATGAATTTTGCACTTGGACTAGCAAAGTTCTTTATCATGATGCTACTCCACGACTCTCTATGCGTATCCTCTGTCAGACGTTTGTACACTTCCTCAATGGCGAACTTTGGCTCATTTGTGAATTTATCCCATCCCCCTAGTTTCTCCACCACGCAGCTGTATTTGATGATCTTCTTGAAAACCCACGATGCATGAAGGGAAACTCTCACATTTCTGATTTCTTGGTGGTTCATGTAGTAGCTGTGGACCCATTTCACCCAAAGATTGTCTTTCTTGCGAGCTAGGTTCCAGAGGTGCTTGAGAATTGCAGCTTTATTCCAAATGTACATATCTTTCAAGTTCAAGCCTCCTTTGGATAGAGGAAGAGTCATTTGATTCCACGAAACTGCGGCTTTTCTAGAGATCCCCTCTTTACCGGTCCAGATGAAGGATATACAAATGCTCTCAACCATCCTAATCAGCTTCTTCGAGAGGCAAAAGATTTGGGCCCAAAAATTTTGAATGCCCCTTATGACGCTACGGACCAGCTGGATTCTCCCTGCATAGGAAAGAAGACGCGAAGACCAGTAGTTGATTCGCCCTATAATTTTATCCACCAACTGATGGCAATCTCTCGAGTTAAGCTTTTTGGAATAAAGAGGAACCCCCAAGTACCGGAAGGGGAAAGATCCTTCTTCCATATGCAGGAACTGCAACAATCTGTTTTTGGATTGATAATCCACCCCGGAGAAATAAGCATTGCTTTTACTGATGTTGGCAACAAGACCAGAAGCTCTAGAGAATTTGTGAAAAGTAGCCATCAAGCTCTGAATCGACATCTTATCAGCCCGACAGAACAACAGGAGATCATCTGCAAAAAGAAGGTGGGTGATGTTCTCTTTTTTGCATTTGGGGTGATAGTGGAAATTCCCATTATGCGTCTGATCCTGCATGAGTCTAGACAAATACTCCATGGCAATTGCAAAAAGGTATGGCGAGATGGGGTCACCTTGGCGGAGGCCTTTCCTTGCATCAAATGGCTTGAGAGGGGTACCATTAACTATCAAAGAGAACGAGACAGTTGTAACACAGGCTTTGATCCATTTGACGAACTTAGGAGGGAAACCCATTTCTTCCATGATAGAGAATAAGAAGTGCCAACTGATCGAGTCATAGGCTTTCCTAAGGTCCATCTTGATCATACACCGCGGGCTATTGTTCTTTCTAGAGTATCCTTTAATGAGCTCTGCCGCTAGAAGAATGTTGTCTGCCATTTGTCTCCCTGGAATAAATCCTGACTGAGCTGGGTTAATCACCTTGTCCATCACCTTCTGAAGTTTACCTGCTAGGATCCTGGATATGATCTTATACATGACATTACAACAAGCGATAGGTCTGAAATCTCCCACCTTATTAGCATTCGTTACTTTGGGGATAAGAGTAACGACTGTGCAGTTGAGAGGGGGAAACATATTGCTATTGGCGAAGAACTCTTTGATAGCTCTGATGATATCCTCCTTTATGATGTCCCAGGCCTTTTTGAAGAAGCAAGCATTGAAGCCATCAATCCCAGGAGCCTTGTTATCACACATCCCAAACACTGCATCTTTAATCTCATCCTCATCTATCTCTTGGATCAGCTTATGGCTATTCTGATTGTCAATCTGTGGCCCCTTCCTCATCGTGTTTCTATCAATCCCCATCAGATTCGTGTTTTCTGTACCCTGGAGGTTCTTATAAAACTCTGTAATTTCATCATGAATGCCCTGGGTGTTGTTGATCAAATTACCCTCCGCATCTTGCAGCTCAGTAATGGTATCCGAAGCTCTTCTCTCTTTTATTGAAGCGTGGAAATACGCAGAGCTTTCGTCCCCGTATTTCATCCATGTGATCCGGGATTTTTGGTGTAAAGCTTGCTCTTCTATTTTCCTCCACTTACGAACTTGGATGGTAGCCTCTTTCTCCTGGTGATGATACTCCTCATTTGAGGGGTTATCTTGAAGCTGGTTTTGGATGGTATCCAAGGTTTCCTCCCACTTTCTAATTCTGTCATCTATCCCTGCAAACTCTTTGATATGCAACTTCTTCAAACGGCTTTTCACGTTATTCAATCTATACCACACGGCCTGGAGCCTTGAACCTTTAACCTTTATGTTCCAGGCTTCTTGCACAGTACTTAAGAAGTCCTTGTGATCACACAGATAGTTGAAGAAACGAAACGGAGCTTTCTGCGTCTGGGGGGGGTTCCCAAGATGAAGAATGAGAGGAGTATGATCAAATGTCTGGGGGTTAGCATAGGTGACATTAGATTGGCTAAACGACGTCAACCACTGGAGGTTACCAATCGCATGATCGATCTTTGTCAGCGTGCGAGTATCCCCACATTCCCTATTAGACCAGGAGTAGTAGTGCCCTCGCTCCCGAATTGGATGAAGCTCTTTTTTCTCTAATCATTGTTTAATGTCATGAGTCTCATAAGTAGTAACTTGAGAACCGTTCTTCCTGTGCTCTTCTTTGTAGATTGCATTGTAGTCGCCAATAAAGAGACATGGGGCATTGAAATCTATATTCTCAAGCTCATTCCACATACTACGACGATCTCTAACATTGTGCATCCCATAGATGAAAACAATATGGAACCCTTGGGAAGAGTTAATGGGAGTGATCTTTGTAGAGATGAATTGTTGATGGCTAGAACATTCCTTAAGCTTGCACTGATCTTGGCGCCAACCTACCCATACACGGCCTTTCTCATGATAATTATAATTTGCTATCCACTTCCATTTGTTGCCTAGCTTATTTTGGATTTGTGTGGCTTTTTGCAACTTGATTTTAGTCTACAGTAAACCTACAACATTAACATTGTTAGTAACAAGGAAGTTTTTAACCTCCTTGATTTTAGCGGGGTTGTTCATGCCCCGCACATTCCAAGCAGCAATAATCATTGGAGCGAGGTAATTAAGGGGTTCCCGTCCCCATGCTGTTGTGAAGTGTTATGATCATCTCTTCGCTTAGAATTTTGCTCACTCGAATCCCCACTTTTGTTGCTGTTTATGTTTCTGTTTTGGGCTCTTTTTGCAGCCTTTCCCGGGGCTACAGGGGTCCACCCACCTTCATCACTGACTCCCGTCTCATATCTATCATCTAAAGCCTGATCTGTGCTAGCCAAAGGGTTTCTGGTCTGCACATTAGGCGTGCTGTGTGGCTGGCAGCAGCTTATAGGTTCCTGCTCAGTATCTTGTGCATCTGTGCTGACCAAACGATAGCTACTGGACTGCACATTAGGAGTTCTGTGAGGCTGGCAGCATCTTATGTTGTCCTGTGCATCAGGTTGTGAAGACTTCATTGTTGCATCAATGCTGGCTGCGGTATAGTGAACATTACTAGGTTCATTTTGACATTCTAGAGCTAGTATTCTTGCTTTGAGCTCCTCCACATTTGATACCCCTTGGATGATACGAGCCACACTTGTGAGTATCCATTTTTTTGGGTCCTCTCTTGGTTTGTTCTCCTCATTGGGTTTGCTTTGTTTTTGAACCTCATTACTATTCCCCTCTTTACACTCATGGCCTATTTTGTGGCATTTTTGACAATAAAACGGTCGCCATTCCGGGATGGCTTTTTGACGGAATTCCCTTCCCATTTCATCTCTTATTTTGATCTCCTTAGTAAACTCTTGAGTAATATCCACTTCCACAAGAACCCTAGCATAAGAGACTTTAAGTTGTTTTGCAGTGCAATCATCCGCTATGACCGGTACACCTACAGCACTCACAATCCTACTTAATGTTTCAACTCCCCAACCATAAAGAGGTAAGCTTGGAAGTCTGATCCAAACTGGTATGACCCTCATAATTTCCTCCTTGAATTCGTAATTTCTACTCCACTTTTTAACAACCATAGGGGCTCTATTCAAAAAATAAGACCACCATTAAGGACCTCCGAGCATTCTTGATCATTTTCAAATTTCACAATAAAATAACCATCTTCGTGAACATGAATAACAGGCATGTTAACAAATGTCCAATATTTCCTAATAAATCCTCTAAGATTGTCACTAGATACATTTCCTCCTACAACATATATCACAACAGCAGATTCCCAAATGCTAATTAACTCCACAACATCATTCGACTCAATTTGAACAACTTGTTGGCCATTTTCAATCATAGGTGGGATGAATTTTAGGGGCATTCAAGTTTAGTTTTAGGGAGTATTACCTTATCCTTCCATGAAGGTAAGATTGGAGCTTTTGTAGCTGTGCTACCCTCTGAATTAAGAGCCGGGAAAGCCTGTTCATACCCTTCATTGCTTGCTGTTGGCCCATTTAGTTTTGATGATAACGTAAACTTTAATAAACAAACATATTTTGGCTTAGAGATTGTTTTGATAGGTCAAATATCCGATCTTTTTAAGGATCGTTGATGGACCATTAAGCGTTGAAAAGGGATTACTTATTAACTGTTCCAAGATCAAGTCAAAGTTCGAAGATTGGTCAATCGGAGACAGTGCAGTGTTCCCAGAATCAGCGGTCAGAGGAGCAGTCAACAAAAATAATTAGGAAAATATTTTTTATTTTTTATTTTTCTTATTTAGATTTGTTGTACGGATGAATTAGTCTAGGATGCACAAGGAAATCAATTAAGAAATTAATTTAACTAACTCCTAAAATTATTCCTTAAAATTAGGATCTTAAAATAAGTTTTCTTAAATTGTCTTGATTGATTTTAATTGCCAATTAATTTCAAGATTTAATCCTTGTGCTATTCTTGATATGATTCATCCATTTTAGATAAATCTTGTACGGGTTTATTTGAGAGTTTTTGTTATTTAGACTTGGGTAAGTCTAAAGGGTAGAGAGTAGAGAAACGGTAAGAGGTTACCGTGAGTAGAGAAACGGTAAGAGGTTACCGTGAGTAGAAGAGAACGGTAAGGAGTTACCGAGAGAAGAAAAAGAGTAGAGGAGGAGAAGTTATTTTATGTAATAGAAGAGTGATTTACATAAAATAATAGAGAAGAGAAATCCCTAGTGGGTCGTGGTTCTTTTTCCCACGTTAAATCTTGGTGTTCTTATTATAGTTTTCTTTTATATTGTCTTGAGTATTTTTGATATTCAAATTCCGCAATAAAAAGGGCTAAAAATACTCAAAAGGCGCAAGTAACAATTCACCCCCCCTCTTGTTACAGTTCATTGTCTCTAAGTGTTTCTACAATTGGTATCAGAGCTCTGTTCCTCATTTGATCAAGAAACCCTGAGAGCCGTATCTTGGTGTATTAGAGATGCAGAAAATGAACGAGCGCATGAAAGAAGGGTACTCTACTCAGAGACCACTAATGTTCGATGGCAAATTCTATACATATTGGAAAAACAGGATGGAGATCTTCATCAAAGCCGAAAATTATCAAGTTTGGAGAGTTATCGAAATTGGAGATTTTGAGGTAACAACTACCGACTCTAATAACGAGACTATTCCCAAACCTATCACAGAATATGAAAAAGAAGATTTTCAAAAGATGGAAATGAACGCTCTTGCTATCAAATTGCTTCATTGTGGGCTTGGTCCAAATGAACATAATCGCATTATGGGATGCAGAACCGCCAAACAAATTTGGGATCTGCTGGAGGTTACCCACGAAGGAACGAGTGAAGTTAAGCGTTCCAAGATTGATTTGCTCATGTCCAAATACGAAAGATTTGTGATGGATCCTAAAGAAAGTATTCAAGAAATGTTTACAAGGTTCACGAATGAGCTTGTCTCCCTTGGAAGGCTAATTCCCTCAGATGAACAAGTGCGAAAAATCCTAAGAAGCCTACCTCAAGATGATCGTTGGAGAGCAAAGGTCACAGCCATTCAAGAATCTAAAGATTTCACAAAGTTTAATCTGGAAGAGTTGGCTGGTTCCCTTATGACTCATGAATTACATTTGGGAACAGCGGACAGTTCCAGGAACAAGGGTCTGGCTCTGACAGCAAACAATCAAGAAGAATCAGAAACTGACGAGGAAGAGGCAGCCTTGCTGGTACGTAGGTTCAGGAAGTTCTTCAGGAACAACAAGTATAAGAATCAAAGAAACAACAAAGAAAGAGGAACTTCTAATTCCAAAACATATGAATGCTACAAATGTGGAAGTACCGAGCATTTAATCAAGGATTGCCCATTATGGAAAAATGAGAAAGGCAAAGGGAAAGCAAGAGAAACAGGAAGACAACCTACAAAAGGAAATTTCAACAAAGCCGATTTACGCAAAGCCATGATAGCTGCTTGGGGAGAATCCGAAAGCAAAACCGAAACCGAAGCTCCCGTTGAAGAAGAAGAAGTAGCCAATCTATGTCTCATGGCGACGCATGATGAAAAGGCTAAAGGAAAAGAGGTACTGTCTACTGATCCATTTTCTGATTATTTATTTAAATTGGATAAACATAGATTAATTAGCATGATTTTAGAATCTCACGAAAATTTGGAAAAACAAACAGCCATCTGTCTCAAAACTGAAAAAGACCTTAAAGCGTGTAAAGACCAAATATCCTACCTTAATTCTTTTAGGTTCGATGTGCAAACTCGATTCTTTGAATTGCTTGATAATAATGTGATGTTAAAAGAAGCTATAGAAAAGGTTAAAGAAGAAAACATCATGATAAATATTGAATTAAATCAACTTAAGCAATTTGAGATGGAAGTAAATTACGAGTCTAATAAAGAAATCAAATGTTTTCTTTTAAAAATGAATTAGACCTAGAATCCGCCTCAAAAGAAAATGATCGACTTAAGCTTGAATTAAATTCAAGAGAAAAAGGGAAAATCAAAGAAGTCCCCAAATGGATTCTTAATGCTAAAACCAAAGGAACCGAAGGTCTAGGATATGACAAACATGATAAAAAGAAAAAGGTCTACGTTGATCTCCCAAGTAACAAAGTCTGTTCCTTTTGTGGCAAAACCGGGCACCTGAAACATCAATATTTAAAAAGGGAACAGCATAACAAAACGAATCAAATATATGTCGATAGAGTTTGGATTAAGAAATATGAATCTTGTATAATCGACATGGAACCCAAGGATGGCTGGGTTCCACCCTCTAACAACTAAATTCGTTTTGCAGGTTCTACTGAGGAGGAACAGCTCATGGTATCTCGACAGAGGCTGTTCCAAGCACATGACAGGCGATAGATCAAAATTTCTCTCACTAGAAGCCTATGATGGAGGAACGGTGACCTTTGGCGACAACATGAAAGGTGAAATCATTGAACAAGGCAAGATAGGAAGGTCAAGTTCCCATGCTATAGATAATGTATTTTTGGTCGAGAAGTTAAAGCACAATCTTTTTAAGTATTTCTCAATTTTGCGACAAAGGTAACTCTGTAAACTTTACTTCTGATAAGTGCATCATTTCTAGGTACGACACAGGAGACGTCATTCTGGAAGGGATCAGAAAAGGGAACACCTACGTGGTGGACCTGCACACTGTTCCTAAAACCAGTTTAACATGTCTAAGCGTTATAGAAGATGACCCTCTTCTTTGGCATAAACGATTAGGTCATGCTAGTTTTTCATTGCTTAATAATTTACGATCTAAAGACCTAGTAAGAGGATTACCGCCCCTAAAATTTCAAAAGAATGAAGAATGTGATCCTTGTGCTAAAGGAAAACATGCAAGGTCATCCTTTACACCTAAAAACGTCGTGACCACCTCAAGACCACTTGAATTAATTCATATGGATCTTTGTGGACCTATGAGAATCCAAAGTCGCAGCGGTAAGCATTAGGTTTTTGTTATAGTTGATGATTACAGTATATTTACATGGACTTTATTTTTGTCTAGCAAGGATGAAACCTTTGATGAATTTGTTGCATTCGCTACTAAAATTCAGAAATCTAGTAACAATCAACTAGTCCACATAAGATCGGATCATGGTAAAGAATTTGAAAATTCAAAGTTTATGGATTATTGTAATGAGCATGGTCTAAGTCATAATTTCTCCGCACCTAGAACACCACAACAAAATGGTGTGGTTGAACGTATAAGAATAGGACTTTAGAGGAAATGGCTAGAACTATGTTGATTGCTAGTGATTTACCTAGAAATTTTTGGGCCGAAGCCGTAAATACTGCATGCTATATATTAAATCGAGTATTAATTAGACCTATCACTTCTAAAACCCCCTACGAATTATTTAAAGGAATTAAACCTAATATTTCATATTTTCGAGTCTTTAGATGTCGATGTTTTGTGCATGTTAATGGAAAACGAAATATATGTAAATTCGATGAAAGAAGTGATGAAGCGGTATTTCTTGGCTATTCATCTCATAGTAAAGCATATAGAGTTTATAATAAGAAAACCATGTGTGTTGAGGAATCTGTTCACATAATATTTGATGAAACTAACTTTAGGACAAGTGAACAAGAAACAGGTGATTTTAAGATAGGTCTTGCTGATTTGGACGATGAAGAGAATATACAAAAGGAGCAAGATCAAGAAGAACAACAACAGGCTCAAAATGCTGAACCAAATCAAGAACAGGAGCCACAGGCAGAACAGGAACAGCCTGCAGTTCCTAATCCAGTTATCCCAAGAGAAAATCAAGAAGAAAGAAATGATGGTGTACCAAATCAGAATCAAGTCAATGAGCCTGCTTCCACATCTGTCTCCACCAGAGACTTTGTTCCAAGACCATGGAAACAGCAAAAATCACATCCACCTGACTTGATCATAAGCGACATGAACAAAGGAATTCAAACAAGGTCACAAATGAGAAACTTTTGTGCACACTTTGCTTTTCTTTCAACAATGGAACCCAAGAATCATGAAGAAGCCTTACAAGATTCGGATTAGGGTGGTAGCTATGCAAGACGAGTTGAATGAGTTTGAAAGAAACAAAGTATGGCACTTGGAACCTAAACCGAAGAACAAGAAGATAATTGGACTTCAATGGGTATTCAGGAACAAGCTAGATGAACACGGAACAATCGTAAGAAACAAAGCAAGGTTAGTGGTAAAAGGATACAATCAACAAGAAGGTATTGACTATACTGAAACTTTTGCTCCCGTAGCTAGATTAGAAGCTATTAGAATTCTTATTTCATTTGCTGCTTTCATGAATTTTAAATTATATCAAATGGACGTAAAATGTGCATTCTTAAATGGGTTTCTAGAAGACGAAGTGTTTGTGGAACAACCACCTAGCTTTGAAAACCCAATTTCTCCGGATCACGTTTACAAGCTTGACAAAGCTCTTTATGGGCTAAAACAAGCACCTAGACAATGGTACGAGAGATTATCTAAGTTTTTGATTGATAACAAGTTCATACGTGGTAAAATTGATAAAACGTTATTCTTTAAGAATAAAGGTTCGAATATCTTAGTTGTTCAAATATATGTTGATGATATTATTTTTGGTGCAACTAACGAATCGTTATGTGAGGAATTTGCGGACCTAATGAGTAATGAATTCGAAATGAGTATGATTGGAGAATTAAATTTCTTCCTTGGTTTGCAAATTAAACAAACTGCTAACGGTATTTATATTCATCAACAAAAATATATAAAAGAACTTCTAAAGAAATATGGACTAGATAATGCTTAGACAAACCATACACCCATGGCCACTAACATTAGATTAGACGAAGACTCTAACGGAATTAATGTTGACCAAACAATGTATAGAGGCATGATAGGATCTCTACTATACTTAACAGCTAGTAGACCCGATATATCTTTTAGTGTTGGTTTGTGTGCTAGATTTCAATCAAATCCTAAAGAATCACATCATACGGCAGTTAAAAGAATTCTAAGATATTTAAAGGGAACAGATGACTTATCCCTATTTTATCCGAAAAGTGATGTTTATGACTTGAAAGGGTATAGTGATGCAGATTATGCAGGTGATCTTGTGAATAGAAAAAGCACTTCAGGAATGGTACAGTTTCTTGGATCTTGTTTGGTATCATGGAGTTCCAAGAAACAGAACACAGTAGCTTTATCCACTGCAAAAGCTGAATACGTGGCAGCAGCAGCCTGCTGTTCCCAAATGCTTTGGATTAAACAACAGCTAAGAGATTTTGGTATTAAACTTGAATGTGTTCCTATTTATTGTGATAATACTAGTGCTATTTGCATTTCTAAAGATCCAGTGCATCATTCTAGAGTTAAACATATTCATATTAGACAACATTTTCTTAAGGATAACGTAGAGCATAAAAATATTATTGTTAAACATGTCAATACTAGTGATCAAGTTGCAGATATTATGACCAAACCGCTTCCAAGAGAACAATTTGAAAAGATGAGGTTGGAGCTAGGTATGATCAAGCTTCACTAGAGTTTAAATGCTAGTATTACTCCTCAAAACATCTTGAAAAATCGGAAGGGTTCAATCAACCACAACAACCAAGATTGATTATTCAATCATTGCGAGATTTGGGTATGCTTCTATTTAAATTTATGTCTTAAACTTAATCTTGATTGCTTGCATGTTTAAACTGATTAGACCAAGTAGCATAACTTATTATATATTATTATTTTATATTATTACCCACATATTATAAATTATTTTCGAAAAATCACAAAAATATTTTATTTTTCCACAAATTCCAGCATTTTATTTTTTTTAAAATTATTTCGGTGAGCCAACATTATTTTATAAAATGGAAGACGGATCATCGAGGTGTTTCGGAAAGTAGTTGTCTTAATCGACATATTCAATGAACTTACACTCAAACTTTTCGTTACCTCACTCGGTTTATATGCTAAAACTGATTCAAAGAAGTTATACAATTTTTAATAACCACCCTTACACCTCCTAAAACCGCCATAAAGGAAGTAGTACAAACCCCTCACTAACCGTCCCTTCACACCTTTATAACCCTTACACTCATTTGTCCCATCCATCACTCACATCCACCTTACTTGTACTACTTTTGCTAAACCGTCAACCATTAAAAGCACTTTTCCTTCTCAAATCCCTAATTTCTCTCATTTTCATTATGAAAACCCCAAAATCATCATCTTCAAGCAAGAAAATGCCGAAATCCACTCAACCTAAGCCATTACAAGTAATCTACCCTGACATTCCACCTTCATCCTCACAAGAACCATCCAAGACCAACACACCAAAATAGCCCATGCATGCCGGTGAAAAGAGAACCCGTGGAACCCCTAAAGGAGCTTTTTCATCCAAACCACCTAAAAGGAGCAAGCGCATAGATCCTGATAGTGCGGAAGAGGTAGCCAAGGAAATGTCAGTTGGCTTTGGACTTGACAAATATTGGTATGATTCTACTTTCTTTCCCCAATTTCATGCTATTTTAAAGAATCAGGGTTGGGAAAAGCTAATGTACGATCACTCATGCAACCATATTTACCCAAATTTGATGCGTGAGTTTATTAAAAACTTTTCCATAGAAAACGGTGTCTGCTCCAGTATTGTTAAAGAAATTAAAATTGAATTTAGTAGTCTGATGATTGGCGAGTGGTTTGAAGTTCCTACAGTTGGTTTTAACACTTACTATGTTGGGTCCAAAATTGTCTTTTCGGGTATTACTGAGAAAATCGTCCTAAAATTTCTTGGTCAGGAGGACAAGAAAAGATTTAGTCACATGTCGTTGTCTCCTTTACACAAATTACTTTACAACATCGCTCGTAGATTCATTTTGCCCCGCAACTCCAAGCGGAGTGAAGTAAATTTACGCGATGCTACGTTGATTTATTGCATGGCTAACCATATTAAAATAAATTTTCCGTCTTTGATGGTGTCTCACTTGTCGGAGTGTGTTGAGAAGGGTCTTATGATTGGTTATGGAGGGTTGTTAACATGTATTTTTAAGAAATTCGGTGTACCGCTTGAGGGTCTTCATTTCCCTATGTCCGCAAACAATCAAATAGGCGCTAAATGCCTTAAAAATTTACATTTAAATGTTAATGAAAAAGGAATTTTAGAAGACCTCATAGATGTTGAGGAGGTTGTGTCTGATGAAGAAGAAATTGAGAATGAAGAGGAGGTTGAGGAAGAAGAAAAGAAAGAAAAGAAAAAGGAGGATCATGGTGCTGTTCCCTTTGCCAGTGCTCAGGAGGCAGAGGAGAATGAGGATAAGAAGGAAGCTCCTTCTGAGGGGGAAGCTTCACAGGAGGAACTTGAGGAGGTTGACTCCATGTTCAAGTGATGAGGAGGTTTCTAAGCCCCTTAAGGAGGATTCTAAAATCACTCCAAGGAAGAGTAGGAGGCTTGCTTCAAAGGTTAAGGTTGGTAAGGATGAAGCTACGTCCAGTCACCCTACCAAACAAACTGACGATGCCCCACCTTCACCTAAACCAGTGTCACCCATACCATCACCACCACCATCACCAATAGCCACTACTCCACCACCATTTACATCACCACCATCACCTACTGGTTTTGATAGAGACTCCTCCCCCTTTCCTCCAACTCCAATTGACCTTATCCTTGGAAAATTTGATTCCTTGCAGTCTCAACTCATTGCATTTCAGAGTGAAGTTCGTGCCTCTCTATCTACTATTGCTGAGCAACTCACCGACATGGAAACACGTCTTGGTGCGAAGCTTGACACAGTGGAGGTGCAAACAGAATTTGTTGATGAGGAGCCTGCTGCTTGATCCTCCTGCTTCTGTTTACATTTAAAAATTTAATGTTTGGTTGGCCCATTTATATGTAATTTCTAAACAATATTTTCTTTTGTCTTTTTAATGTACCAAGCTGGGGTACAAAAACAATTTATGCTTTGTTCATGCTACTAATTAACCCACTACTTTTTATCTTTTATATATCATCCTTTATTATCCATTCCCATGGTCTATGATGTTTGAATGCGTGCTTTCATGATTCATGATTTGGCATTTATTTTCTTAGTTTGCTGCTTACTATCTTAATTTGTCTAATGCTTGCCTTAGAGCTGTGGATTGATTCACACCCCTACTTTTTGATTGATGCCAAAAGGGGTAAGAGTAGAGAACAAACTTAAATGAATGCTTGTGATTGCTTATGTTTTTTTGCTTAATCTTGATAATTGACTCTTTGTCTTAAGTTCTAAACGTTCTAAGTTCTAAACTGATTATTGATTCTCTGTTTTGTTCTAAAACCTAAGACCTTAAAACTTTAATTTGTTCTAAGTTTTTAAGAAGTTTAGCATGATTCTTAAAACTTTAATTTGTTCTATATACTTAATGGAAGAGTAACAATTTGTTGACTTACTGTTTGATATTATTTGTCTTATGAAATGATCATCATGGGAGTACTTTTGGATAATTGGATTTATTGTTGTTTGATATGATTTATTAAATATCACTTTGACTTATCTTTGATTCTCAAAACCTCATGATATTTTGAATTACTTAGATTGTTGTGTTATTTTATGTTTTTACGTTTCTTAGTTAATTTTCTTAATTTATAAGTATTATTATAGTTATATTTATTTTTATGTTTTGTCTTATTTTAAATTTAAAAACTTAAGTCATGTTTAACCACATGATTTTCAGAAAAAAGTTTTAAAATTTTATTTATTAGAGTAATATGCTTACATGAAAGTTTAGTAAATTATTTGTAACGATTTAATTTACTAGATTTAGTTGAATGTGTGTTAATCTCAAGCATGTTCATTATATTTGTTTTACTCTATTTTTATTAAGTTTGTTTATAAAGTTTGTCATCATCGAAAAGAGGGAATTTGTTGGCCCATTTAGTTTTGATGATAACGTAAACTTTAATAAACAAACATATTTTGTCTTTGAGATTGTTTTGATAGGTCAAATATCCGATCTTTTTAAGGATCGTTGATGGACCATTAAGCGTTGAAAAGGGATTACTTATTAACTGTTCCAAGATCAAGTCAGAGTTCGAAGATTGGTCAATCGGAGACAGTGCAGTGTTCCCAGAATCAGCGGTCAGAGGAGCAGTCAACAAAAATAATTAGGAAAATAATTTTTATTTTTTATTTTTCTTATTTAGATTTGTTGTACGGATGAATTAGTCTTGGATGCACAAGGAAATCAATTAAGAAATTAATTTAACTAACTCCTAAAATTATTCCTTAAAATTAGGATCTTAAAATAAGTTTTCTTAAATTGTCTTAGCTATTTTTAGCTAAAAGGACAAGAAAACTTGGAGTAACTACCAAGCTTTCCTACCACTCTCACGCGGAAACTAACCCTCAACTCCCACTATCTTTGATCATGGGATTATGGGTATCTAAAAATCTATATAAATGATTTTTCTACAACCGGCACAATTTGGTGATCATTTGAGAGAGATTTATTTTTCCGAAAATATTTGTGCCCAAAAATATTTCGTGAGTTTACAAAATAAAGAGAGGAAATCTTGATTGATTTTAATTGCCAATTAATTTCAAGATTTAATCCTTGTGTTATTCTTGATATGATTCATCCAATTTAGATAAATCTTGTACGGGTTTATTTGAGAGTTTTTGTTATTTAGACTTGGGTAAGTCTAAAGGGTAGAGAGTAGAGAAACGGTAAGAGGTTACCGTGAGTAGAGAAACGGTAAGAGGTTACCGTGAGTAGAAAAGAACGGTAAGGAGTTACCGAGAGAAGAAAAAGAGTAGAGGAGGAGAAGTTATTTTATGTAATAGAAGAGTGATTTACATAAAATAATAGAAAAGAGAAATCCCTAGTGGGTCGTGGTTCTTTTTCCCACGTTAAATCTTGGTGTTCTTATTATAGTTTTCTTTTATATTGTCTTGAGATTTTTGATATTCAAATTCCGCAATAAAAAGGGCTAAAAATACTCAAAAGGCGCAAGTAACAATTCACCCCCCTCTTGTTACAGTTCATTGTCTCTAAGTGTTTCTACACTTGCATTAGTAATCTCTATCGGTGGTGTTTTTGCACATTGTAACTATTGGATTTGTTGCTGAATCGAGCCCAATTGATGTGTCAATTTCATCAGTTCGTTATCTTCCTGTTGCTCCACTTCTTCCCCATCTGAACCTGCACAATTGGTAACAACCCCAGGTGTTTGGCTTCTCAGTTCAGTCGAAATCAGTTCCCCTTCCTCGTTTTCGTCAGATTCCCCATTGGAAGCCCTAGCTTCGTTCTTCCCTGAATTGCTTCGAGTTACCATGCCCTTACCTCCTCTACCCCTGATTGCTTTCCCTCCTCGCATAATTCAGAGGTTGTGAGATGTTGCCGGAAACTGCCGTGGTCGAAATTGAGAAAGCCGTTGAAAAAACGGCTAGGCGCCCATTTTTTCTCAGCTCTTTCTCTCTCTAAGAATTTATACATATATATACATATATATATATATATATATGTATACATATATATATATATATATATATATATATATATATATATATATATATATATATATATATATATATATATATATATATATATATATATATATATATATATATATATATATATATATATATATATATATATATATATATATATATATATATATATATATATATATATATATATATATATATATATATATATATTGCCAGATAATGTGGACTATATACCATGAGGAAAAAATACAAGCGTTCGGCAGGGAAATTAACTCCCCCCAAACCAACCAAAAACGCTATCGCTCTAAACAAAAAGGAGAGCGAAAGCCCAAAAATAAGCTACCTACTTAGATACAAGCATATCAGCCATCCTACTGTTAGCCCTACCCACAATCCTAAAAAATATACAATCTATAACCTCCTTCAGACTGAAGGAATGGTTATCAAAAATCTTCCTATTGCGCTGCATCCAAATATTATAGATCAATTCCGTCCAGATTCCAACGATCAGCTTTGCTCGGTCTGTTTTCTTTTTGTTGATCTTGCTCATACTTTGAATCTCCTCTTGGAAAGTGGAAGCTCCTAACCTGTGAGAGGAAGGAAGTTGAAGACTCTATCCCTGATTGCCTTCACATTCGCACAGTCAAAGAAAAGGTGTTTCGCAGATTCACGAACTCCAGTGCACAAGACGCAAGTGTCATCCGGGATGTTGGACCATTTGCTAATCCTATCACGGGTTGCCAACCGATTCTGGATCGCGAGCCACGTAATGAACCGAGCGCTAGGGCTAGCCAAGTTTTTTAATCATAATATTTCCCCAGTGGACTCTAGGAACGTCCCCAATGAGCTGCTCGTATACTTTACCAATGCTGAAATTATCCCCAACTACAGCTACATCCCAACCTCCAAGTTTTTGTAGAAGCTCTCTTTGTTTGAAAATCTTTTTGAAGCTCCAAGAGGAGTGGATAGATGGAGTCACATCCTGGAGCTCTTGCGCTTTCACATAATAACTGTGTACCCATTTCACCCACAAGTTCTCTTTCCTGCTCGCAATATTCCATAGGTGTTTAAGGATGGCCGTTCTATTCCACAGGTACATATCTCTAAGGTTTAGGCCCCCTTTGGAATAAGGCAAGGCCATTTGGTTCCAAGAGACAGCAGCTTTCTTAGAGAGCCCTCCTTTCCAGTCCAGATAAAGGCCCGTCAGATGTTTTCAACCATTTTGAGGATCTTCTTAGGGAGGCAGAAGATTTGGGCCCAAAAGTTATGCATTCCTCCAATGACACTACGAACCAGCTGAATTCTGCCCGCATAAGAAAGTAACCGAGAGGACCAGTACCCTATCCTGCCTACAATTTTCTCCACAAGAGGCCGGCAATCACGGGAGTTGAGCTTTTTGGAATGAAGGGGGACACCCAAGTATTTGAAAGGAAAGGATCCTTCTTCCATATGCAGCTGATGGAGAATACCCTCTTTGATTTGCCCGTCTACACCTGACACATACACATTGCTTTTACTGTGGTTCGCTTCTAACCCCGAAGCCTTAGAGAATTTCTGGAAAGTGTTCATCATACTCTGGATGGACGTGGAATCAGCCCTGCAGAAAAGAAGGAGATCGTCTGCGAAGAGAAGATGAGTAATGTTCACGCGCTTGCATCTGGGGTGGAAGTGGAAACTGGTATTGCCGCTTTGCTTTTTCAAAAGTCTGGAGAGGTATTCCATAGCAATGGCAAAGAGATAAGGCAAAATGGGATCACCTTGGCGAAGTCCTTTCTTTGCTTCAAAGGGTTTCATCGGAAGACCGTTGATAAGAATGGAGAAAGACACTGAGGAAACACAAAGCTTGATCCACTCGACAAATTTAGGGGGAAATCCCATCCCATTCATGACCGAGAACAGGAAGACCCAGCTGATGGAATCGTAGGCCTTCCTTAGATCTATTTTAATCATGCATCTAGGGCTATTATTCTTCCTGGTCTACCCTTTGATGAGTTCTGCAGCAAGTAAAATATTATCCGCCATCTGCCTCCCTGGAATAAACCCTGATTGAGCTTGATCAATAACCATTCCCATTACCTTCTGGAGTCTGCCTGCAAGGATTCTGGAGATGACTTTATACATAACCGTGCAACAAGCTATAGGTCTAAAGTCTCCAACTTTGTTGGCTCTGGAGACTTTGGGGATTAGAGTAACTGAGGTGCAATTGAAAGGGGGGAAAAGAGTATTGCTGGCAAAGAACTCTTTAACCGCATTAATGAAGTCCTCCTTTATGATATCCCAAGTCTTCTTGAAAAACCCCGCATTGAACCCATCGATGCCTGGAGCTTTGTTGGAGTTCATACAAAACAGGGCATCCCTGATTTCCTCTTCTTGAACATCTTGGATAAGCTCATGACTTCTGAGGTTGTCAATTTGAGGCCCCTCTCTCATAATCTGTCTATCAATCATCTCTAGGTGGGGGGTAGCAGTGCCTTGGAGATTTTTGTAGAACATGATGATTTCATTTTGGATCTCCTGGGTGGTGTTAATCCAGTTGCCATCCTTATCCTGTAACTCATGGATGCTGTTTGAAGCCAAACGTTCCTTAATAGCAGCGTGGAAAAAAGAAGAGTTTTCATCTCCATGCCTTATCCAACTAACCCTAGACTTCTGGTGCAGGGCTTTATCTTCAATGTTTCTCCATTTGCGAACCAAGGAAGAAGCCTCTTTTTCCTGTTTGTGAAGAATCTCACACATGGGGTTGGTTTGGAGTTTGGTTTGGATGCTCTTCAGCTGATCTTCCCCTTTGGCTATCCTATCTTTGATCCCTGCAAATTCCTTACTGTGTAGATGCTTCAGATGCTTTTTCACATTGTTCAATTTATACCAAAATCTCTGAAGACCTGTCCCCTTTACATCCAGATGCCACGCCTTCTGAACCACTTGATGGAAATCCTGGTGCTCGCATAAGTAGTTGAAGAAGCGAAAAGGTTTGCTATGATTCTGCTCGAACTCAGTGAGGTTCAGGATCAAGGGAGTGTGATCTGAAAATTGGGAGTTGGCGTATCGGACAACTCGCATGGCTGTATTGGGTTTACCCCACAGAAGGTTCCCCACGGCATGGTCGATCTTTGTAAGAATGCCGATTTTCCCCCTCACCTCTGTTGCTCCAGGAGTATTTATGACCCCCTTTCAATGATGGATGAAGGTCTTTCTTCTCAAGCCAATGTTGCATGTCTGCGGGTTTCATAAAGTGGATACAAGCGCCCATTCTTCCTATGCTCATCTTATAAACTGCATTAAAGTCTCCCATAAAAAGGCAATATATATATATATATATATTATATATATAATATATAGATATATAGATATTATAATATATAATATATAGATTAAATATATATATAGTATATATATATTATATATAGATATATATATGATTATATATAGTATATATATAAATTATATATATATATATATATATATGTATATCTATATATATATATATATATATATATATATATAATAAGGTATAATTATAGATAATATATATATAATATATATTATATATAATATAGATATATATATATATATATATATATATATATTCTATATATACTAAAATGGTTCTCAATATGGACACATGTCATTCTCACAATCAAACATTTTCCCTCCAAAAGACAAAACGGCTATTTACTAGAAAATTACTTCATTCGGCTAAATATGGTAATTAGAAAAATTATTTCTGTTTTATATCAATCACGTTAATCAATCAAGTATGATCATTAATTATCAATGTTATACTAATTATAGGTTGATATTAATATATTTCTAAGATCATTCTTATAAAATATTATTACACAGATAAATATTAAAAAGTAATTTAAGATGGAAAATAATTATGTATAAATATAAGATAATCATCGTATGAAAGATAAATTACTGTCATATCAAAAACTATATGATCATAATATTTGATTTTTATACAAATCAGAGATTGATTATTGTAAATAAAACTTGAAACCAACAATCATTCATAAATTATCAAAGGTTAAAGAATATTATCAATCTTAAGAAGAAATATATGAAGATAAAGATAACTGTAAAAACACTTAGAGACACTGAACTATAACAAGAGGGGGGGGTGAATTGTTACTTTCGCCCTTTGAGTATTTCACTACTATAAATTGCCTTTGTAGCAACACTTCAAAAATGTTGCATTATGACCCTTAAATGTTGCAATAAAGCTTATGCAACATTTTTTCAAGTGCTGCCTTAAGTCGCGTTGCATTAGCTAAATGCAACACTTTTATGAGTTTTCGCAACACTTATTAAAAGTGTTGCATACATTTGATAGATGCAACACTTTTTTTTTAAATCAAAGGCAACACTTTAAATTAAAAATGCAACACTTTTTCTTTATTACTATAAAATAAAAGCAACACTTGTTAATATCAATTGCAACACTTTTTTTATTGTCAACAAAATATATGCAACACTTTCACCATTAATTGCAACACCTTTTCTATTTCCCACCAAGATATAAGCAACACTTTTATCAATTATTGCAACATTTTTCTTTATTTTCCCACCAAAATATATGCAACACCTTTTACATATTTTAACACCATATAGTAATTATATAACATATTATTTTCATAAATACAACACATCCACCAAACTAAGACGACTCATCCAATATTATGATATCATATACAATGAAGCCAAAATAGTATAAACATATATATAATCTCCATATCATTATAGTGATTGCGTCGATAGAATACATCGCAACAAAAAAGTTTAAAAAACTATATACAACTTCATTTAAGGTTTTAAAAGATCTAAATACATATATATAACTATTAACATTATAAGAAGTGCTGTGCTATCTATAAAACAACGCAATGCCTCCATTATTGAACTTGTGGATGTATGATTTGATCTCAAGATTATATTAGATCTCCAAAACGAAGAACAACATCAACCTGTAATAATAACATAAATATATGATAAGTATATGAAAAATAACACGATAAATTATGAATTCGAAACAAGGAAAAAAAAGAATAAGATGCAAGCCACTACCCACAAAAGATGCATTTACCAACACTTATGAGCCACAATTCATTAAGTTTAAAAATTATTATGTGTGATCAATATGTGTTTGCTACCTAATGATGTTTTTTTTAAAGACTAATATACAATCTCTAGCTTCATTATACTAGTAAGATTACTTTTTTTGGAACAAATTCAAGAAAAAAAACTTAACAATACTCAAATATCTTTAGAATACTTCTCAACATGGGAAATGTCATGTAGTAATTTCTAAATAAACATAGTATGCATCACGCCATTAAAGCAAGATAATTAAACACTTAATTAAGATATTGGTCGAGTACTTTAAAATTAAAAGGTTAAGTTCCCCCTACACAAACACAAAGTTAAAAAAAGAGTATGCCTTTGTCATACACTTCAATATGTTCTAAGGATAGATATTGTTTGAAAAGTACCACCATACTAAAAGTCATATCTTGAGACAACGGGTGTGCACATAATAAAAGATCAATAGCCAAGTGAAAGATAAGATAAATAAATATAAAATGAACCACCTTCTCTTCTTTATTTTTTCATAATGCTAACAATTTCAAAAATTCATCATTAGGAACTCTCTTAATGTTTCCATTTCTCTGTATCATTTTTCCACATTTAGTAATGCATTCTCTTGAATCGACATTTGTGGACCCTCCAAGCATATCCAATTGTCCTTAATATCCACTTTTTACCTTCTAACTGAACAATATATTTAGTCTACTTAAATATTAATGAATTAGCTAACATCTATCACATATATAATTAAAACAAATAAAACAAGAAAATAAAAATTACTCACCAATAAATAATCCCACAATCTTTCTTTATTGGGTACTTTAAGCCAAGATCTAATAGTCAATCCAGCCTTATTATAGTCACGAGCTATTGTACCCAAGAAATGAGAACATTCACCAACATAATCTTTTGTCTCAGTTACATGTCCAATGGATTGTCCAAATTCATTCAAAATAATAGATGGTCGATTCTCTAATTGATAGTTTATCCTTTTAAGCTCCAAAGTGCACCAACTAAGCGAATTAAAACAAGTCAACATCTATTAGGAATTCAACAAATCATCAGACATATCACATTAGCAATGCAAAGACAATGATATCGAAAATTTGTTTATTAAGATACTTACATTATATTTGAACCTCCTTTAAATTAATTTAGCAACATAACTCTTTAAAAACGACAATCAAGATCCTTTTCATAAACGAATGAGAAGCGAAGCAAAATATCTTGTTATGAAAAGCATAAAAAGCATAATAGTAACCAATATTTAACAATTAGCTAGCTATTCAACCTAAACATCCATTTCATTAATATAGTTTGTACTGATGTGTCTAATTTGTGTCTGATTGCTTTTTAAGTCGGAGAATTGACGAAAGTATATGAAGGATTAAATTTTGTCACATTTAGAGGAGCAGGGCATAAAGAGTCAGTTCTTCAAACCAAGAGCAACATTCAACCATTAGGATAAAAAATAATACAATTCTACAATCATTTCCTTGCAATCTAGCACGAATTCTCATTAAAATTCAATAAAATCTACAAAAACTACATGAGTTTTAACATTTAATTTCTTTAATCAAATATCAATTTCTCTAATAATTAACAGAAAAATAGATTAAAATTCAACCCCAAACTGGAGTAAATCTGTTCACTCACATAACCCACAATCTTAATTTCTAAAAATTTGATAAGAATACAAGATATTAAGAATAAAAAACACACCATAGATTGAGGAATGCGCAGACTGTTTTAGGGTTACTATTTTCGCGGACCGTTAGCGTTGGTGTTGCGAGTTGGCTTATTGATCAATAGAGAGGATGGTGGTTCTTGGAATTCTTGGACAAGATCGAAGCTCTTGAAGAACAGAAATTATTTTGTCAATTGAGAGGACTAATAGCGTTGGTTTATCGAAGCTTTTGAATAACAGTATGCTAATTGGAATGAAAAAAACTGATTTGGAGTAAGTTTTGTTTTGGTTCCTGGATTTGGTTTAGTAACTATTTGCATTTTAATTTGTTTTTATTTTTTAAAAGGAGGGAAAACAAAATGCATTACCGCCACTACAACACTATAAGAAGTATTTTATTAACCAATTTCAACTTTTTTTCCAAATAAATTTTTATTTTTGATAAAATTATTAAAATAAATTGGATAGGTGTTGACTAGCGGGTACTCGACATTTCAAATACCCTAAAAGCCGAGAACCCAGATAGTCGGGTATCTTTTTTAATGGCCCGTGTCTCAGCCCAATTTATTCTGATACTCGAATTTTGGGTACCCGGATGAATTGGGTCGAGACTTAAGCTAAGAATCATTTTGTGACCCATGACGCGATCGGAGTAAGGCCGTCCGTGTACCCATTCCTAACTTTATATTTTATTCTAAAATAACCCACATTTAATAAATCGGGTTGGCGGATAGACGGGTCATACGTTTGTCGAACGTTTTTTAAACAATTGTAATAAAATAGAGCAACACTTTTGAGAAGTGTTGCATTATACACTTATATGCAACACTTTTGACAAAGTGTTGCATTATACATTTATATGCAACACTTTATTTGAATTTTCATATGTGATGTTTAATTAAGACTTAAATGCAACAAAAAAGAAAGTGTTGCAAACAAAGTGTTGCAACAGACCAAATTTGTAGTAGTGTTTTTAGCCCTTTTTCTTGCGGAATTATGAATAACAAAAATACTCAAGACAATATAAAAGAAACTATAAAAGGAACACCAAGATTTAACGTGGGAAAAAGAACCACGACCCACTAGGGATTTCTCTTCTTTATTATTTTATGTAAATCACTCCTCTATTACATAAAATAACTTCTTCTACTCTTTCTCTCTTTTTCTTCTCTCGGTAACTCCTTACCGTTTCTCTACTCTCGGTAACTTCTTACCGTTTCTCTTCTCTCTACTCTTCTCTCTTCCCTTTAGACTTACTCAAGTCTAAATAACAAATTCACTCAAATAAACCCTTTACAAGATTTATCTAAAATGGATGAATCAAATCAAGAATAGCACAAAGATTAAATCTTGAAATTAATTAGCAATTAAAATCAATCAAGATTTCCTCTTCTTTAATTTTGAGAACCTCACGAAATATTTTGGGCACAAATATTTTCGGAAAAATATTTTTCTCTCAATTGATCACCAAATGTGCTGGTTGTAGAAAAATCCTTTATATAGATTTTTAGATCTAATTTACCCATAATCCCATGATCAAAGATAGTGGGAGTTGAGGGCTTATTACGTGTGAGAGTGGTGAGGAAAGCTTGGTAGTTACTCCAAGTTTTCTTGTCTTTTAGCTAAAAATAGCTAAGACAATTTAAGAAAACTAATTTTAAGATCCTAATTTTAAAGAGTCTTTTTAGGAGTTAGTTATCTTAATTTCTTAATTAATTTCCTTGTGCATTCTAAAAATAGCAAAGACGTGGAACAAAGTCTCTGGTGGAGACAGACGTGGAAGCAGGCTCACTGACTTGATTCTGATTTGGTTCACCATCATTTCTTTCTTCTTGATTTTCTATTGGAATATCTGGATTAGGAACTGCAGGCTGTTCCTGTTCTGCCTGTGGCTCCTGTTCTTGATTTGGTTCAACATTCTGAACCTGTTGTTGTTCTTCTTGATCTTGCTCCTTTTGTGTAAGTTCTTCATCGTCTAAAGCAGCAAGACCTATCTTAAAATCACCTGTTTCTTGTTCACTTGTCATAAAGTTAGTTTCATCAAATATTATGTGAACAGATTCCTCAACACACATGGTTTTCTTATTATAAACTCTATACGCTTTACTATTAGATGAATAGCCAAGAAATACCGCTTCATCACTTCTTTCATCGAATTTACCTATATTTCTTTTTCCATTGACATGCACAAAACATCGACATCCAAAGACTTGAAAATATGAAATATTAGGTTTAATTCCTTTAAATAATTCGTAGGGGGTTTTAGAAGTGATATGTCTAATTAAAACGCGATTTAATATATAACATGCAGTATTAACGGCTTCGGCCCAAAAATTTCTAGGTACACCACTAGCAATTAACATAGTTCTAGCCATTTCCTCTAAAGTTCTATTTTTACGTTCAACCACACCATTTTGTTGGGGTGTTCTAGGTGCGGAGAAATTGTGACTTAAACCATGCTCATTACAATAATCCATAAACTTTGAATTTTCAAATGGAAAATTTGATTTAAAAGGTGCCAACTTTGGCACATTTGCTGGCAAAGGTTCGAACTTTCGATATTCCAGGAAAGGTTCGAACTTTACCTCCCATCTTCAATTAAAGGTTCACCCGGTTTTCTATGAGTAAGGTAACCTATTATACCAGGTTACCTTCATCTTCTTCCTTACTCTTCATCTTCTTACTTAATCTTCATCAATGGTTTGAAGAATTATACTCTACAACAAAAATCCAGTTTCACCTTTTTTGAATGCATTTTTCTACACAAACCCAACAACATAAATGAATTTAATTACTTTGAATTCAAAAATTTCTTTGATTTCTTCAAGAATTCGATTCACCCAGTAATTCAAAGAAGAAGAAGTAATTCAAAGATCTCTGAATTTGTATTAATTTCTTCATACTTATATGTGGACATATTCGCATTTCACTCTTCTTTTATTTTTCTTATGTATTTGAGTAATGTTGTAAATTTTTCATGATTTTTGCTCTCAATAATTTTTCTAGGGATTTGATTTACTTTTTATTTCTATTTCTTCTCGTTTCAAATTCTAATAAGAGTTTTTTGGGTTGATTTTGGGTATGATTTTGAGTTTTTTTTGGGTTGATTTTGGGTATGATTTTGAGTTTTTTTTGGGTTGATTTTGGGTATGATTTTGAGTTGAAGATGATTTTGAGTTGAAGATGAAGGTGAAGAAGATGAAGTTCACTTAGATTAACTCCATGTCCAGATTTAATCATTTTTTTGGGTTGATTATGGGTTTTTTGGGTTGATTTTAGATTGATTATGAGTTTTTTGGGTTGATTTTGGGTATGATTTTGAGTTTTTTTGGGTTGATTTTGGGTATGATTTTGAGTTTTTTTTGGGTTGATTTTGGGTATGATTTTGAGTTGAAGATGATGGAGATGATTTTGAGTTGAAGATGAAGGTGAAGAAGATGAAGTTTACGGGTTCAACCGGTTACAAGTCATGGAAACCTTTAATTGAAGATGGGAGGTAAAGTTCGAACCTTTCCTGGAATATCGAAAGTTCGAACCTTTGCCAGCAAATGTGCCAAAGTTGGCACCTTTTAAATCAAATTTTCCTTTTCAAATTCTTTACCATGATCTGATCTTATGTGGACTAGGTTATTGTTACTAGATTTCTGAATTTTAGTAGCGAATGCAACAAATTCATCAAAGGCCTCATCTTTACTAGATAAAAATAAAGTCCATGTAAATCTACTGTAATCATCAAATATAACAAAAACATAACGCTTACCGCTGCGACTTTGTATTCTCATTGGTCCACAAAGATCCATATGAATTAATTCAAGTGGTTTTGAGGTGGTCACGACATTTTTAGGTTTGAAGGATGACCTTGCATGTTTTCCTTTAGCACAAGGATCACATACTTCATTCTTTTGAAATTTTAGGGACGGTGATCCTCTTACTAGGTCTTCAGATCGTAAATTATTAAGCAATGAAAAACTAGCATGACCTAATCGTTTATGCCAAAGAAGAGGGTCATCTTCTATAACGCATAGACATGTTAGACTGGTTTTAGGAACAGTGTGCATGTCCACCACGTAGGTGTTCCCTTTTCTGATTCCTTCCAGAATGATGTCTCCTGTGTCATTCCTAGAAATGATGCACTTATCAGAAGTAAAGTTTACAGAGTTACCTTTGTCGCAAAATTGAGAAATACTTAAAAGATTGTGCTTTAAATTCTCGACCAAAAATACATTATCTATAGCATGGGAACTTGACCTTCCAATCTTGCCTTTTGCAATGATTTCACCTTTCATGTTGTCGCCAAAGGTCACCGTTCCTCCATCATAGGCTTCTAGTGAGAGAAATTTTGATCTATCGCCTGTCATGTGCTTGGAACAGCCACTGTCGAGATACCATGAGCTGTTCCCCCTTACTAGAACCTGCAAAACGAATTTAGTTGGTAGAGGGTGGAACCCAACCATCCTTGGGTTCCATGTCGATTATACAAGAATCATATTTCTTAATCCAAACTCTATCGACATATATTTGGTTCGTTTTGTTATGCTGTTCCCTTTTTAAACATTGATGTTTTAGGTGCCCAGTTTTGCCACAAAAGGAACAGACTTTGTTACTTGGGAGATCAACGTAGACCTTTATTCTTTTTATCATGTTTGTCATATCCTAGATCTTCGGTTCCTTTGGTTCTTGCATTAAGAATCCATTTGGGAACTTCTTTGATTTTCCCTTTTTCTCTTGAATTTAATTCAAGCTTAAGTCGATCATTTTCTTTTAAGGCGGATTCTAGGTCTAATTTCATTTGTAAAATAACACATTTAATTTCTTTATTAGACTCGTAATTTACTTCCATCTCAAATTGCTTAAGTTGATTTAACTCAATATTTAACATGATGTTTTCTTCTTTAACCTTTTCTATTTCTTCTTTTAACATCACATTATTATCAAGCAATTCAAAGAATCGAGTTTGCACATCGGACCTAAAAGAATTAAGGTAGGATATTTGGTCTTTACACGCTTTAAGGTCTTTTTCATTTTTGAGACAGATGGCTGTTTGTTTTTCTAAATTTTCGTGAGATTCTAAAATCATTTTAATTAATCTATGTTTATCCAATTTAAATAAATAATCAGAAAATGGATCAGTAGACACTACCTCTTTTCCTTTAGCCTTTTCATCATGCGTCGCCATGAGACAAAGATTGGCTACTTCTTATTCTTCAACGGGAGCTTCGGTTTCGGTTTCGCTTTCGGATTCTCCCCAAGTAGCTATCATGGCTTTGCGTAAATCGGCTTTGTTGAAATTTCCTTTTGTAGGTTGTCTTCCTGTTTCTCTTGCTTTCCCTTTACCTTTCTCATTTTTCCATAATGGGCAATCCTTGATTAAATGCTCGGTACTTCCACATTTGTAGCATTCATATGTTTTGGAATTTGAAGTTCCTCTTTCTTTGTTGTTTCTTTGATTCTTATACTTGTTGTTCCTGAAGAACTTCTTGAACCTACGTACCACCAAGGCTGCCTCTTCCTCGTCAGTTTCTGATTCTTCTTGATCGTTTGCTGTCGGAGCCAGACCCTTGTTCCTGGAACTGTCCGCTGTTCCCAAATGTAATTCATGAGTCATAAGGGAACCAGCCAACTCTTCCAGATTAAACTTTGTGAAATCTTTAGATTCTTGAATGGCTGTGACCTTTGCTCTCCAACGATCATCTTGAGGTAGGCTTCTTAGGATTTTTCGCACTTGTTCATCTGAGGGAATTAGCCTTCCAAGGGAGACAAGCTCATTCGTGATATTCGTGAACCTTGTAAACATTTCTTGAATGCTTTCTTTAGGTTCCATCACAAATCTTTCGTATTTGGACATGAGCAAATCAATCTTGGAACGCTTAACTTCACTCGTTCCTTCGTGGGTAACCTCCAGCAGATCCCAAATTTGTTTGGCGGTTCTGCATCCCATAATGCGATTATGTTCATTTGGACCAAGCCCACAATGAAGTAATTTAATAGCAAGAGCGTTCATTTCCATCTTTTGAAAATCTTCTTTCTCATATTCTGTGATAGGTTTGGGAACAGTCTCGTTATTGGAGTTGGTAATTGTTACCTCAAAATCTCCAATTTCGATGACTCTCCAAACTTGATAATTTTCGGCTTTGACGAAAATCTCCATCCTGTTTTTCCAATAAGTATAGAATTTGCCATCGAACATTGGTGGTCTATGAGTAGAGTACCCTTCTTCCATGCGCTCGTTCATTTTCTGCATCTCTAATACACCAAGATACGGCTCTCAGGGTTTCCTGATCAAATGAGGAACAGGGCTCTGATACCAATTGTAGAAACACTTAGAGACAATGAACTGTAACAAGAGGGGGGGTGAATTGTTACTTTCGCCCTTTGAGTATTTTTAGCCCTTTTTCTTGCAGAATTATGAATAACAAAAATACTCAAGACAATATAAAAGAAAACTATAAAAGGAACACCAAGATTTAACGTGGGAAAAAGAACCACGACCCACTAGGGATTTCTCTTCTCTATTATTTTAGGTAAATCATTCCTCTATTACATAAAATAACTTCTTCTACTCTTTCTCTCTTTTTCTTCTCTCGGTAACTCCTTACCGTTTCTCTACTCTCGGTAACTTCTTACCGTTTCTCTTCTCTCTACTCTTCTCTCTTCCCTTTAGACTTACCCTAGTCTAAATAACAAATTCACTCAAATAAACCCTTTACAAGATTTATCTAAAATGGATGAATCAAATCAAGAATAGCACAAGGATTAAATCTTGAAATTATTTAGCAATTAAAATCAATCAAGATTTCCTCTTCTTTAATTTTGAGAACCTCACGAAATATTTTGGGCACAAATATTTTCGGAAAAATATTTTTCTCTCAATTGATCACCAAATGTGCCGGTTGTAGAAAAATCCTTTATATAGATTTTTAGATTTAATTTACCCATAATCCCATGATCAAAGATAGTGGGAGTTGAGGGCTTATAACGTGTGAGAGTGGTGAGGAAAGCTTGGTAGTTACTCCAAGTTTTCTTGTCTTTTAGCTAAAAATAGCTAAGACAATTTAAGAAAACTAATTTTAAGATCCTAATTTTAAGGAGTCTTTTTAGAAGTTAGTAATCTTAATTTCTTAATTAATTTCCTTGTGCATTCTAGACTTATTTTATCCGTACAACAAATCTAAAAAAGAAAAATAAAAATAAAAATTATTTTCCTAATTATTTTTGTTGACTCCTCCTCTGACCGCTGATTCTGGGAACACTGCACTGTCTCCAATTGACCAATCTTCGAACTCTGACTTGATATTCGAACAGTTACTAAGTAATCCCTTTTCAACGCTTAATGGTCCATCAACGACCCTTATAAAGATCGGATATTTGACCTATCAAAACAATCTCAAAGACAAAATATGTTTGTTTATTAAAGTTTATGTTATCATCAAAACTAAATGGGCCAACAATAACAATTTAAACGAAGTAACAAAAATTTAACAACTCAACATTAAAGAATATTGTCAATTTAGAATCAAAACAAATAAGCAGAAAAAAAAAAAAGAATACTGGTAATCTAAAGTAGAAATTATAAGCAATTAATTACAAGAAATTGCATAGGTGTAACCTTTTTTTATGGACAAAAAATAATAGTATCATATACAGTTCACTGTTAATCAATTTTTATGGAATACTATCAATCAATAGCTACAGAAAATTAAACGATATTGTCTAATATTCAAAAGTTTTGAAATATGCAAACAATGATTTTCATAACAAATATTCCCAAATATTCCCTTCGTTTCCTAATGTTCTTCCCATTTATTTTTTGCGCAGTTTTCAAAGTAAATTTCGAGCCTTAATATCTCTAAACACGCATCATAAAAAATTATTAAAAATATATAACAAAAAATTATACGACGAATCTAATGAGATTTCATATGGATATATTCCATCATCTATATATGTCTTAAAAATCTCAATTAAAATTCTCTCTTCAAAGTAGAATATTCTAAACGGAAAAGGCATTATAAATGGATGGAGTAATGGAATTGTACAAAAAATGTTATCTCATAAATTTAGAATAACTGTGAAATATATTTATCATAAACTTAACCTGTACTATTTTTCGTAAATTATTTTATAATAAAATTAATATTTTTATATCTATAATTATTGTCAAAGCTAATTTAAATTCCACGGATTGGATTATGTTATGGAATAAATTAATACTTAATTATTAGGATAAATGGAGATTAATAATCCCAACTTTGCGTGATCCGCTCAAAATAATCCCAACTTTCGATTATTTTCTAATATACCTAACTTTGCCACTTTGTTGCTCAGGACATACCCTTTAATATGGTAACCGGTTATAACAGGTAAATCACCTTTTTTGTCATGGAAATAAGAAGGATAAATGGAGATTAATAATCCCAACTTTGCGTGATCCGCTCAAAAAAATCCCAACTTTCGCATATTTTCTGTTATAACCGGTTATAACAGGTGATTTACCTGATATAACCGGTTACCATATTAAAGGGTATGTTCTGAGCAACAAAGTGGCAAAGTTAGGTATATTAGAAAATAATCGAAAGTTGGGATTGTTTTGAGCGGATCACACAAAGTTGGGATTATTTGTTGACCCATTTGAGTTTTGATGATGACTTAACAAATTATAAACAAACAAAGTATTTTAGAGATTGTTTTGTAGGTAATATATCCGATTATCATAATCGTCGATGGTACCTAAGGACTGGTCAATGGCAATCGTACAAGTCAAAGTCAAAGTCAACAAGGTCAAAGTCAGTAGAGAAGGTCAATGAGGAAGTCAAGAGTAGATTTCACTTCTACTGTTCCAGATATTGATAAACGGATGAAGTTGCAGATAAAGACAGTACGGTGTTCCTTCAGAATCCGGTCAGAAGAGAAGTCAACAAAATTAATTAAGAAAATTATTTTAATTTTAATTTTTCTTTTTTAGTCTTGTTGTACGGTTGAATAGCTTAGAATGCACAAGGAATGAGTCAAGGAATTAAAATAACTAACTACTAAAAAGTTTCTTAAAAATGACTATTTTTAGCAAGAGTCAAAGATTGACTTGGAGTAACTTCCAAGGAAGTTATTTTCCTTCTCACGATCAATGCCCACTAATCCCTTATCTCTAGATCATGGGTTTATGGCATAACTTGATTTACAAAGCATATAAATTAATTTGTTAACCGGCACAAAGCCTTTGGCGATCAACATTGAGAGAAAAATAATTTCCGAAAATTATTGTGCCCAAATTTCGTGAGATTCAAGATTCAAGAAAAGGAAAATATTGAGTGTTCTTAATCGAAAATTAATTCCAAAATATTTCCTTGTGCTATCCTTGGTTGTTCATCCAATTTAGAGAATTTATCTTGTATGGGTTTTTTTGAGAGAATTTGTAATTAGACTTGGGTAAGTCTAAAGGGGAAGAGAGAAGAGTAGAGAGAAGGAGAATTTGAAATTAGACTTGGGCAAGTCTAAGGGGGAAGTGAGAAAGAGAAGAGAGAAAAGAAAAGAGAATAGAGAAGGAGAAAAAGAAAGAAACCGAGAGAAGAAGAGAAGGAGAAGGAGAAATATTTTATGTAATAGAGAATTGAATTACATAAAATAATAGAGAAGAGAAATCCCTAGTGGGTCGTGGTTCTTATTCCCACGTTAAAATCTTTGTGTTTCTTTAAGTTTTCTTTTATTTTGTTTTGAGTATTTTCTTTATTCAAAATTCCGCAAGAAAAGGGCGAAAATACTCCAACGGGAACAAGTAACAATTCACCCCCCCTCTTGTTACACTTCATCGTCTCTATACGTTTCTACAATTGGTATCAGAGCCCTGTTCCTCAATTAAATCAGGAAACCCTGAGAGCCGTATCTTGGTGCTTTAGAGATGATGAAAATGAACGAGCGTATGGAAGAAGGGTACTCTACTCAGAGACCACCAATGTTCGATGGCAAATTCTATACTTATTGGAAAAACAGGATGGAGATCTTCATCAAAGCCGAAAATTATCAAGTTTGGAGAGTCATCGAAGTTGGAGATTTTGAGGTAACAACTACCAACTCCAATAACGAGACTGTTCCCAAACCAATCACAGAATATGAGAAAGAAGATTATCAAAAGATGGAAATGAACGCTCTTGCTATTAAATTACTTCATTGTGGGCTTGGTCCTAATGAACACAATCGCATTATGGGTTGCAAATCAGCAAAACAAATTTGGGATCTGCTGGAAGTTACCCATGAAGGAACAAGCGAAGTCAAGCGTTCCAAGATTGACTTGCTCATGTCCAAATATGAAAGATTTGTTATGGAACCTAAAGAAAGCATTCAAGAAATGTTTACTAGGTTTACGAACATCACAAATGAGTTAGTCTCCCTTGGAAGGCTTATTCCATCCGATGAACAAGTGCGAAGATCCTAAGAAGCCTACCTCAAGATGATCGTTGGAGAGCAAAGGTCACAGCCATTCAAGAATCTAAAGATTTTACAAAGTTTAATCTGGAAGAGTTGGCTGGTTCCCTGATGACTCATGAATTACATCTGGGAACAGCTGACAGTTCCAGGAACAAAGGTCTGGCTCTGACAGCAGACGATCAAGAAAATTCAGAAACTGATGAGGAAGAGGCTGCCATGCTGGTACGTAGATTCAAGAAGTTCTTCAGGAACAACAAGTATAAAAATCAAAGAAACTACAAAGAAAGAGGAACTTCAAAATCCAAAACATATGAATGCCACAAATGTGGAAGTACCGAGCACTTCATAAAGGAATGCCCACTATGGAAGGACGAGAAAGCAAAAAGGAAAGCAAGAGAAACAGGAAGACAACCAACAAAAGGAAATTTCAACAAAACCGATTTCCGCAAAGCCATGATAGCTGCATGGGGAGAGTCCGAAAGTGAAGCCGAAACCGAAGCCCCCGTGGAAGAAGAAGAGGTAGCTAACCTTTGTCTCATGGCTACTCATGACGATACATCTAAAGGAAAAGAGGTACTGTCTCCTGATCCATTTTCTGATTATTTATTTAAATTGGATAAACATAGATTAGTTAAAATGATTTTAGAATCTCACGAAAATTTAGAAAAACAAACCGCCATCACTCTCAAAACTGAAAAAGACCTAAAAGCATGTAAAGACCAAATATCCTACCTTAACTCGTTTAGATCCGATGTGCAAAATCGATTCTTTGAATTGCTTGATAATAATGTGATGTTAAAAGAAGCCTTAGAAAAAGTTAAAGAAGAAAACATCATGTTAAATATTGAATTGAATCAATTTGAGCAATTTGAGATGGAAGTAGATTATGAGTCTAAGAAAGAAATTCAATGTGTACTCTTTCAAATGAGATCCGACCTAGAATCCGCCTTAAAAGAAAACGATCGACTTAAGCTTGAATTAAATTCGAGAGATAAAGGGAAAATTAGAGAAGTTCCCAAATGGATTCTTAATGCTAAAACTAAAGGAACCGAAGGTCTAGGATATAACAAAAATGATAAAAAGAAAAAGGTCTACGTTGATCTCCTAAGTAACAAAGTCTGTTCCTTTTGTGGCAAAACTGGGCACCTGAAAAATTAATGTTTAAAAAAGGAACAGCACAACAAAACGAACCAAATTTATGTCGATAGAGTTTGGATTAAGAAATTTAATTCTTGTTTAATCGACATGGAACCCAAGGATGGCTGGGTTCCACCCTCTAACAACTAAGTTCGTTTTGCAGGTTCTAGTGAGGGGGAACAGCTCATGGTATCTCGACAGTGGCTGTTCCAAGCACATGACAGGCGATAGATCAAAATTTCTCTCACTAGAAGCCTATGATGGAGGAACTGTGACCTTTGGCGATAACATGAAAGGTGAAATCATTGCAAAAGGCAAGATAAGAAGGTCAAGTTCCCATGCAATAGATAACGTATTTTTGGTCGAGAATTTGAAACACAACCTTTTAAGTATTTCTCAATTTTGTGACAAAGGTAACTCTGTAAACTTTACTTCAGAAAAATGCATGATTTCTAGGAACGACACAGGTGACATCATTCTGGAAGGAATTAGAAAAGGGAACACCTACGTGGTGGACCTGCACACTGTTCCTAAAACCAGTTTAACATGTCTGAGTGTTATAGAAGATGACCCTCTTCTTTGGCATAAAAGATTAGGTCATGCTAGTTTTTCATTGCTTAATACTTTACGTACTAAAGACCTAGTAAGAGGATTACCGTCCCTAAAATTTCAAAAGAATGAAGTATGTGATCCTTGTGCCAAAGGAAAACATGCAAGGTCATCCTTTAAAACTAAAAATGTCGTGACCACATCAAGACCACTTGAATTAATTCATATGGATCTTTGTGGACCAATGAGAATCCAAAGTCGCAGCGGTAAGCAATATGTTTTTGTCATAGTTAATGATTACAGTAGATTTACATGGACTTTATTCTTATCTAGCAAAGATGAGGCTTTTGATGAATTTGTTGCATTTGCTACTAAAATTCAGAAATCTAGTAACAATCAACTAGTCCACATAAGATCGGATCATGGAAAAGAATTTGAAAATTCAAAGTTTATGGATTATTGTAATGAGCATGGTTTAAGTCACAATTTCTCCGCACCTAGAACACCACAACAAAATGGTGTAGTTGAACGTAAAAATAGAACCTTAGAAGAAATGGCTAGAACTATGTTGATTGCTAGTGGTTTACCTAGAAATTTTTGGGCCGAAGCCGTAAATACTGCTTGTTATATATTAAACCGAGTTTTAATAAGACCAATCACTTCTGAGACCCCCTACGAATTATTTAAAGGAATTAAACCTAATATTTCATATTTTCGAGTCTTTGGATGTCGATGTTTTGTGCATGTTAATGGAAAACGAAATTTAGGTAAATATGATGAAAGAAGTGATGAAGCGATATTTCTTGGCTATTCATCTCATAGTAAAGCTTATAGAGTTTATAATAAGAAAACAATGTGTGTTGAAGAATCTGTTCACATAATATTTGATGAGACTAACTTTATGACAAGTGAACAAGAAACAAGTGATTTTAAGATAGGTCTTGCGGATCTGGAAGATGATAAAAATATACACAAGGAGCAAGATCCAGTAGAACAGCAACAAGGTCAGAATGTTGAACAAAATCAAGAACAGGAACCACAGGCAGATCAGGAACAGCCTGCAGTTCCTAATCCAGAAATTCAAACAGAAGCACAAGAAGAAAGAATTGAAGTTGAACCAAATCAGAACCAAGTCAGTGAACCAGCTTCCACATCTGTCTCCACAAGAGACTTTGTTCCAAGACCGTGGAAACATCACAAGTCACATCCACTAGAATTGATCATAAGCGACATGAACAAAGGCATACAAACAAGGGGACAAATGAGAAACTTTTGTGCACACTTTGCTTTTCTATCAACTATGGAACCCAAGAATCATGTAGAAGCTTTGCAAGATTCGGATTGGGTGGTAGCTATGCAAGATGAATTAAACGAGTTTGAAAGAAATAAAGTGTGGCACTTAGAAGCAAAACCGAAGAACAAGAAAATCATTGGACTTAAATGGGTATTCAGGAACAAGCTGGATGAACACGGCATAATCGTTAGAAACAAAGCAAGGTTGGTGGTAAAAGGATATAATCAACAGGAAGGTATTGACTATACTGAAACTTTTGCTCCCGTAGCTAGATTAGAAGCTATTAGAATTCTTATTTCATTTGCTGCATTCATGAATTTTAAATTATATCAAATGGACGTAAAATGTGCATTCTTAAATGGGTTTCTAGAAGAAGATGTATATGTGGAACAACCACCTGGCTTTGAAAACCAAATTTCTCCGGATCACGTCTACAAGCTTGATAAAGCTCTTTATGGGCTAAAACAGGCACCTAGACAATGGTACGAGAGATTATCTAAGTTTTTGATTGAAAATAAGTTCATACGTGGTAAAATTGATAAAACCTTATTCTTTAAGAGTAAAGGTTCGAATATATTAGTTGTTCAAATATATGTTGATGATATTATTTTTGGTGCTACAAATGAATCGTTATGTAAGGAATTTGCTGACCTAATGAGTAATGAGTTTGAAATGAGTATGATGGGAGAATTAAATTTCTTCCTTGGTTTGCAAATTAAACAAACTGCTAACGGTATCTTTATTCATCAACAAAAATATATAAAAGAACTTCTAAAGAAATATGGACTAGATAGTGCTAAGACAAACCATACACCCATGGCCACTAACATTAGGTTAGATGAAGACTCTAATGGAATTAATGTTGACCAAACGATGTATAGAGGCATGATAGGATCCCTACTATATCTAACAGCTAGAAGACCCGATATATCCTTTAGTGTTGGCTTGTGTGCTAGATTTCAATCAAATCCTAAAGAATCACATCATACGGCAGTAAAAAGAATTCTTAGATATCTAAAGGGAACAGATGACTTATCCTTATTTTATCCTAAAAGTGATGTCTATGACTTGAAAGGATATAGTGATGCAGATTACGCAGGTGATCTTGTGAATAGAAAAAGCACTTCAGGAATGGTACAGTTTCTTGGATCTTGTTTGGTATCATGGAGTTCCAAGAAACAGAACACAGTAGCTTTATCCACTGCAGAAGCTGAGTATGTAGCAGCAGCAGCCTGCTGTTCCCAAATGCTTTGGATTAAACAACAGCTAAGAGATTTTGGTATTAAATATGAATGTGTTCCTATTTATTGTGATAATACTAGTGCTATTTGTATTTCTAAAGATCCGGTGCATCATTCTAGAGTTAAACATATTCATATTAGACATCATTTCCTTAAGGATAACGTAGAGCATAAAAATATTATTGTTAAACATGTCAATACTAGTGAACAAGTTGCAGATATAATGACCAAACCGCTTCCAAGAGAACAATTTGAAAAGATGAGGTTGGAGCTAGGTATGATCAAGCTTCACTAACCACTACAACAAAACATGGAGCTTTTAGACAGTTTTTTTTAGACACAATAAAAAGCGTCTAAAAAATTTTAAAGATTTTAGACGTTTTTGTTTAGACGCATAAAACAGTTGCTAAAATAAGCTTAATAAGCGTTGAAAAGCCCAATTCAAAATTGGTAACAGGAAAAGCGGGTAGACTTTAACTTCTCAAATACTCTAATAAAAATAAAACCGCTTTCCTAATTTACGCACTTTCTATAAGCTAGAAAACCGCATTCATCCCAAAGTGGGTATCGATTCACTGCGATTTCTGTTAAGCGGGTATCGTCATTCCTTCATCATCCCAAACTGTTCTTTCAGCCATTAATCAATATTTTCAGTCATGGATTTCTTTCCAACTGCCTTCATTCCTTCATCCGCAAATTACTGGGTATCGTATTTTGTTCAACTTATTTGTTTATTAATGAATATCGTCTTTTGTATTGAGTTGCAAAACTGGGTATCATCATTGTTCAACTTATTTGTTTATTTGTTTTCTTTCATCATCCCAAATCAGTTTATCGCAAATTACTAGGTATCCAAGCACGATTGTTCAACACGATAATTGTTCTTTTGCGGGTAATTCTCTTAAACTGATACTTGAATTAGGTTGTTCTCTTAAACTGATACTTGAATTAGGTTGTTCAATTGATCGTCATTGTTCATCTTAAACTGATACTTGAATTAGGTTGTTCTCTTAAACTGATACTTGAATTAGGTTGTTCAATTGCTGGTTGTTCAAATTACTGGGTATCGTCATTGTTCATCTTAAACTGATACTTGACTTAGGTTGTTCTCTTAAACTGATACTTGAATTAGGTTGTTCTCTTAAACTGATACTTGAATTAGGTTGTTCAATTGCTGGTTGTTCAAATTACTGGGTATCGTCATTGTTCATCTTAAACTGATACTTGAATTAGGTTGTTCTCTTAAACTGATACTTGAATTAGGTTGTTCAATTGCTGGTTGTTCAAATTACTGGGTATCGTCATTGTTCATCTTAAACTGATACTTGAATTAGTTTGTCTTATACAATTGCTGCGTATCCCAAATCAACACGATTGAATTAGTACCATTTGGGATGATGAAAGAAAACAAATAAACTGATCGTCCTATACAATTGTCCTATACCATGATTTCAAGAAATCATTGTCTCCCTGAAATTGTCCTATACAATTCACATACTCAGGTATGGTTTCTTGAATTAGGTTAAACGAATGGTTAGTTTAGGTTAATTTAAGGCTTAAACAACTAAAATTTTGTCATGGTTTCTTAATTCTATTTTTACGGATGAATTGGTATGGTTTCTTAATTTCAAGAAGGTGGTTTCACATAATCAGGTATGTTTTTTGTGTTTTTTGTTGTTTTCTGTTGATTGGTAAATTAGTTCGATTATAATTTAGTTTGTTCTGGAAGGAAATTTGTCTCTGTGTTTGCTTTTATATGTTTGCTGCTGGCTGCCAAAAAATTTGAGTTATTTCCAGCTGGTTGTTCAACTAAATGATACTTGAACACTAACTAAAATCATAATGTTTACAGTCGTTGATCTAAAATCACAAAAATGACCCCTTTGATTGTTCTCAATAAGTATAGCAATAAGCTGTTAGGTAAATAAATTTTAGATTCTGATTCCTTGCGTCCTTCCCAATTCTGCTTACTAATGATTTGAGAGAAAGTCATATACTGTTAACTAATGACTCATTGCCATTAAACTATTCTAGATTTTGTCTCCAACTTAGGCTTTATTTCTTATATAAATACCATTCTATTAACTTTGTTTGCTCCACTAATCACCATCACTTGCAATCTAATAACATATACTGTTTCTTACTTATTATTGAGTTTAACAAACAAATTTATTAAAATGTACGAGGAGTAGGGAGCTAGTAAAATGCTTAATGGTAACTACGTAGGTCTGGGGTTTGCAGTTGAGTCTTGAATGCTGGCTGGGGTCACATCTATTATTTGAGTGACTTTATCTGTTGAATTTTTTGCACATTTGAGAAAGGGCCAACATTATGCTTTTGTTACCTCAAAATTAATTGAGAATTTAGGTCTTATTATTGATGCTGAATTGTAAAACTTATTCAATTCGGGTTCACTGAGTCCAGGTAAATCTTATTAATTTGCGTATGGAGAAAAGCCACAACTATTTCGAAACTAAATAAGTTACAACTTCTGCTATATTTTGTATCTTCGTACATTTGTGACATGGATATTTAGATGTTCACTTGTCTAGTCTTCTTCTGTTTTAAGTATTAGTTCCTTTGTCTCTGTGAAATTGCCCCGGTTACTGTTTTGGATTTCCATATGAGATTGTCACATTTGCACAATTGGAGTCTTTTCCACTTGTTGAAAACTCTCTTATCTCTTGGCTTATTTCGTCCTTTTGTTTGATTGTGTTTTTATAATAAAGCAAAGTGAAAGGGTAGGAGACAATCTCACTGTATTTCTTGCATACATGCGATAGTTCAAGCTACTGCTAAGTGAATGAATACTAATGAAATGGCAGATGAGTTCGATGGTGTATTTACTTTCTCTACTTGTTTGATGTAACTCTGTTGTGATTGCTCTTGCTTTCATTCTCGATCACAAGTCCAGATAATAAATGAAAACTGTAGTTGGCTAGTAACAATCAAGTAAAGTACTATCCCAAGTTATGCTATGGGCTGAATTAGTCAGCTTTATAATGTTGAGATTAAGCGTTTGACATTGTTTTAATTTTTTTTTAGATGTACAGAGTCAGTATGGATTTTCTGACATTCTTTTTGTGATTTTAGAATTTTACTTGATTACTACCACATAGCTTACTCATTGCTGCCAACCACTTCAAATCTAAATTTTATTGTCTCAACTAAATGAGTGGCCCTCTATTTTAGTTGACATGAAGACTTTTGTGTACAACATCTCAACTTGTTTAATGGTCTTGAAATTAAGTTGGTAGAATTATCAATGATCACATGTCTTGTTTCACATGGAACATCATAATTTTTTTATAATGTTACATTTTAGAGACTAGAATGGCTCCAGTTTACATTGTTGGATTAGCAATCAATGGCTCACCATCTTATATACTTCTCACTTACTAATTCAAATTACACTATTAGCTCACAATAATTCTAAGTAAAGAGAATACTTTGTTATTTCTAGTTAACATACGTGAATACTCGAGGTTATTTTTTTAGTACACTTTCAACATTTGCATTTTCATTTTAGTAGCTTAAATTTGCATCTTATGATCACCTCTTGTCCTTTCAGAATGTCTTGAAATTTTTTTCCATCATAAGAGTAGAAATTAAATACGAATCATGGTTGGAATATTCATAATTCTTTTTGAAATGATTGTGTTTATTTTCTATTTTGGGAGTTTATTGTTAATGAATAGTTATGAAATTATGATGAATTAGATACGTGTGCCCATCATTAGGCTCAACTTGAATGAGGGCTAGCATTCCTTACGTTGTTTTCAATTGACTTTTATTTAATGATGGACTACATTGTTTTCTAGCTCGTAGAATTTTATCATATCACTTTGGAGTATGTGATATGTGACTCTTGCGATATACAATAGTTTAATACCCTTAACAGAGCTAGCTGTTGATTTTATGCAGCTACAAGCAGCTTTCTTATCTTCTGGGGTAGACGCTAGTTTGCTGAGGGTCCGAACCCCATCACAGCAACTTTCTGATGGTTCATCGCCACCCTTTAAGTAGGTAACACATTGTGCAATATTTTTGGTCACTGTGCCACAGTTAATGGTTGCCTCTGCATACGGTGCAACGACCACCATGCACGTAAGAACTGCACACACAAATTTGCGAAAAGCTGAGCTAGCCATGGGTTGGTTGATTTTGGTTAGAAATCTGGACAGGATCAGAGTACGTAAATGTGTGTTATAAGGATTTTTCTGGCTATTGCTGGTTTTCGTTCTACCTAGTTTGGCCCTTTATATAGGAAAGTTTTGCTGGTATGATTATTGATAACTTGGTAACTTTAGCAATGCAAGTGTATGGGAATAGTTGGTAATTACTTGTTATGTTTAGATCCAGGTCGTCCTTTATCATTTGACTGAGTATTAGCCTTGCTTTTGGACAACCTCTTTTATTTCAAAATAGGATTGACAAATAAAATAGAACTTTTTCTACTAGTGGATCATCTTTAAGTAAAAAGGTTGATTTATTGACTCATCGATACTTTTTCTTTATGTGAATATTTATTTATCTATCTTAAATAAAAGTCAATTGAAAACAACTTTTTTGTTTTTTCAATAGTGATATAGTGTTACATGTTTTTATCTAGTCCTTATGAACTTTTAGATAAATAGGTAGGTACTACTTAATAACGTTGTAAGGATGAATATTATTATTATTTCATTTGAAATTAAGTTGTCATCATTACATCGTTTAAACCTCTCATAGAGAACACAATCTATTAAGTTGTCATCATTACATTGTTTAAACCTCTCATTGCATATTGTTCATGTAATGAGAGGCTGAGAGCTCAGTCATTTACATTGAGAGGCTGACAAGTTACTTTTATCATGTTCATAGTTTTAAACTTCTCGTGTTTGAAATTTCTGGTATGACGTAGGTAGCATCTTGCAATTCAGTGCTTTCTTTCAAAGGAAGTCTTTATTGGATGGCTCCGGAGGTATATTTCTCTCCATCCTTTCCCTCTTGCCTTTTTATTTGGATTTTCTATCTATTCTTCTTGTTATACAATTGTGTCGCTGCTCACTTTCTTACATGCTTACAGGTTGTGATGAATAAGAATGTGTATAACTTTGCAGTCGATATTTGGAGCTTGGGAGGTACAATCCTTGAAATGGCAATGGCAAAACCTCCATGGAGCCAGTATGAAGGGGTATGAAAATGAAGAAGCAAACTTGTGGATTACTTTTTTATTAGATTACTATTGAGCTTTTTATATTGTCAATTGTCAAGAAAACCTCAATACAAACTATGTTGGATACTCTTTTAGATTTATTTTAATGAATATAGATATTTTGATATTTGAGCCTATATATTGTTCATGGTAATTTGCACCATATTAATTGTGAGTTGTTTTTTTATTTTAAATATATATTTTTTGGTTGATGAGTAAAAAATTATATGACATGAGCTTGATGTGAAAAATTGTACATTGCCTTTTAATGGAAAAGTACTCAAGCAAATTCACTAATAAGCAACTAGGTAAAGGCTTTTAGACACTTTTGGATGTCACAAATCTAAACTATTATGGTTTGATTTTTAGTGTTTTTGACCCTTTAATATGTCTAAAACACAAATATTTTAGACGCTTTAAAGTGTCTAAAAACACAAAATATTTTAGACGCATTAAAGTGTCCAAAATTCAACTATTTTAGACGCTCTAAAGTGTCTAAATTCACTTTTTAGACGCTTTTAACCGTCACAAATGAGTTGATAACATATAAAAAATTAAGGCAGTAAAAGTCTTGAAACGGAAAAAAGCGTCTAAAAGTAACAAATTTTGGACAACAAAAAGCGTCTAAAAAAAGTGTCTAAAAGTTTTGTGACACTTGATTTTTAGACGCTTGGAAAAGCGTCTAAAAAATTATTTTAGACGCAAAAAAGCGTCTAAAAGCTCCGTTCTTAGCGTCTAAAACCCATATGTTTTCTTGTAGTGAACGTTTAATTGCTAGTATTCCTCCTCAAAACATCTTGAAAAATCGGAAGGGTTCAATCAACCACAACAACCAAGATTGTTCATTCAATCATTGCGAGATTTGGGTATGCTTCTATTTAAATTTATGTCTTAAACTTTATCTTGATTGCTTGCATGTTTGAACTAATTAGACCAAGTAGCATAACTTATTTTATATTATTATTTTATTACCCACATATTATAAATTATTTAAAAAAAAAAAATCACAAAAATATTTTACCTTTCCACAAATACCAGCATTTTCTTTATTTTAATTTATTTCGGTAAACCAACATCATTTTATGAAATGGAAGACGGATCATCGAGGTGTTTCGGAAAGTAGTTATCTAAATCGACATATTCAACGAACGAAACTTAATTAATAACCACCCTTACACCTCCTAAAACCGTCGTAAAGGAAGTTGTACAAACCATTTCATAACCGTTCCATCATACCCTTTATAACTCACTCCTCACGTCACATCCATCACAATAACCATTATTACCAAAGTACAACTCCTTCTTTTACTCACCAAAACCGTCAAGCATTCACTCTTTCCTCTCTCAACTTCTTTTCTTCATCCCTACCAAACAACACCATGAAATCGCCAAGATTATCGTCAATGAGCAAAGGGAAAAGCCCTAAATTCATCCAACCCGAGCCGTTACAGGTAATTCATCCTTCACCCACTGAAATTCCACAATCCTCTTCTCAAAAACGCCAAAGATCAACCACTCCTAAACCCATGCAAGGAGGCACAAAGAAAACCCACTCCAAAGGAACTTCATCTAGTCGACCAGTAAAGAGGGCCAAGCAAGTGGACCCTGATAGTGCTGAGGAAATTTCCAAAGAAATGTCGGTTGGTTTTGGACTCGACAAGTATTGGTATGAAACAACTTCTTTCCCTCAATTGCATGCGATCTTGAGTAATCAAGGATGGGAGGTACTTATGTATGACTTATCTTGCAATTCAATGTATCCATATTTGATGCGAGAATTTATAAGAAATTTTTCGATTGATAATGGTGTGTGTTCGAGCATTGTGAAGGAGATTAAGATTGAATTCAATAGTTTGATGCTAGGTGAATGGTTTGGGGTACCTGCTGTAGGTTTCGACACATATTATGTTGGATCAAAGATAGTTTTTTCAGGCATTAATGAAAAAACCGTGCTAAAGTTTTTAGGGATTAATGATAAAAAACGTTTTAGTCACAATTCTCTGTGTCCACTTTATAAATTATTATGCAATGTTGCTAGGAGGTTTATTTTGCCTCGGAGGTCAAAGCGTAGTGAAGTGAACTTAAGGGATGCTACTTTGATTTACTGTTTAGCAAATCACATAAAAATCAATTTTCCTTCTTTGATGATTTCTCATTTGGCCGATTGTGTTGAGAAGAAAACGATGATTGGATATGGTGGCTTGTTAACCCATATATTTAAAAAGTTTGGTGTGCCTCTTGAAGGCCTAGAATTTCCTATGAGTGGTAATAACAAAATAAGTGCAAAGTGTCTTAACAACTTGCATCTTGTATTAAATGAAAAGGGAATTCTAGAGGATGCTGAGGATGAAGTTGAGTATGTTAGTTCCGATGAGGAACAAGAAGAAGGTGAAACAGAAGTAGAAGGGGAGAATGTAGAGAATGTAGAGCAGGACACTGTTCCCACTGCCACCACTGAGGCAGGAACTGAACAGGAAGAAGGGGAAACAGTGACTCAGGGGGAAGCTGTTAGTAAGGGGGAACAAGTTGGGGAAGAAGAAAAAGAGGAATTAGTGGATGAACAATCCAATTCAGATGATGAGGACCTTCATGTGCCTCTAAAGAAAATTAAGAAAACTTCTGTGCTCACACCAAGGAAGAGCAAGAGGTTAGCTTCCAAAAGTTCCTCGAGCCAACATGATGACATAACTTCTCCAACCCCACCTTCACCAAAACCAGACTCACCCACACCAATTGACATTCCATCATCACCACCATCACCAATTCCCACTTCACCAACACACACTGGTTTTGATAGGGATGCCTCACCTTTTCCTCCAACTCCAATTGATCTTATCCTCGGTAAATTTGATATCCTGCAGTCTCAACTTTGTGCTTTCCAAAGTGAAGTTCGTGCCTCTCTTTCTACTATTGCTGAGCAACTCACCGACATGGAAACACGTCTTGGTGCAAAGCTCGACACAGTAGAGGTGCAAACTGAATTTGTTGATGAGGAGACTGCTGCCTGATCCCTCCTTTCTCTATTTCTGTTTTAATATTTCAATTTAATGTTTTGTTGGCCACACCGTTTGTAATCCTAAACAATTTTTTTGTTTTTGTTAAATGTACCAGCTGGGGTACGAAACCATTTACTTTTTATGCTTATGCTACTTACTAACCCACTACTTTTCATCCTTTATATCATCCTTATATTCTTATCCCATGGTCTAATATGTTTGATTGCATGTTTTCTTGATTTATGTTTGGGCATTTATTTTCTTAGTTTGCTGCTTACTATCTTAATCTGTCTAACGCTTGCCTTAGAGCTGTGATTTGATTCATATCCCTACTTTTTGATTGATGCCAAAAGGGGGAAGAGTAGCAAACAAACTTAAATGAATGCTTGTGAATGCTTATGTTTTTGCTTAATCTTGATAATTGTTTCTCTCTGTCTTGTGTCCTAACCTATACGATGTTTAGAATGTTCTTTGTTTACTTTATAATGCTTAGTTTGTTGACTTACTGTTCGATATACTTAAGGGAGAAGAGTAGCAAACAATAGTTTGTTGTTTGACATGATTTATTGAATGTCACTTTGTTTACCTTAGATTCTAACAACTCATAATTTTCTTGAATTACTTAATTGTCTTGAATTACTTAATTAGAATTACTTAATTTGTTGTGCCTCTTAATTTTTAATTTTATGTCTTTAAGTTTCTAAATTACTATGTTTTTGGTTTATACGTTTTTGGTATTTATGTTTATGTTTTGTTTCATGTTTTATTTTAAAATTGAAAAATTGAAAAATTTGAAGTCATGCTTAATCACATGATTTTCGCCAAAAATATTTTAGAGTAATATGCTTGCTTTAGAATTTGGTAAATTATTTGTAACGATTTAATTTACTAAATATGTTTGAACTTGTGATTGATCTCTAACATGTTCAAAGTTATTAGTTTTACTCTTTCTTTTAACAAAGTTTGTTTATAAGTTTGTCATCATCAAAAAGGGGGAATTTGTTGGCCCATTTGAGTTTTGATGATAACTTAACAAATTATAAACAAACAAAGTATTTTAGAGATTGTTTTGTAGGTAATATATCCGATTATCATAATCGTCGATGGTACCTAAGGACTGGTCAATGGCAATCGTACAAGTCAAAGTCAAAGTCAACAAGGTCAAAGTCAGTAGAGAAGGTCAATGAGGAAGTCAAGAGTAGATTTCACTTCTACTGTTCCAGATATTGATAAACTGATGAAGTTGCAGATAGAGACAGTACGGTGTTCCTTCAGAATCCGGTCAGAAGAGAAGTCAACAAAATTAATTAAGAAAATTATTTTAATTTTAATTTTTCTTTTTTAGTCTTGTTGTACGGTTGAATAGCTTAGAATGCACAAGGAATGAGTCAAGGAATTAAAATAACTAACTACTAAAAAGTCTCTTAAAAATGGCTATTTTTAGCAAGAGTCAAAGATTGACTTGGAGTAACCTCCAAGGAAGTTATTTTCCTTCTCACGGTCAATGCCCACTAATCCCTTATCTATAGATCATGGGTTTATGGCATAACTTGATTTACAAAGCATATAAATTAATTTGTTAACCGGCACAAAGCCTTTGGCGATCAACATTGAGAGAAAAATAATTTCCGAAAATTATTGTGCCCAAATTTCGTGAGATTCAAGATTCAAGAAAAGGAAAATATTGAGTGTTCTTAATCGAAAATTAATTCCAAAATATTTCCTTGTGCTATCCTTGGTTGTTCATCCAATTTAGAGAATTTATCTTGTATGGGTTTTTTAAGAGAATTTGTAATTAGACTTGGGTAAGTCTAAAGGGGAAGAGAGAAGAGTAGAGAGAAGGAGAATTTGAAATTAGACTTGGGCAAGTCTAAGGGGGAAGTGAGAAAGAGAAGAGAGAAAAGAAACGAGAATAGAGAAGGAGAAAAAGAAAGAAACCGAGAGAAGAAGAGAAGGAGAAGGAGAAATATTTTATGTAATAGAGAATTGAATTACATAAAATAATAGAGAAGAGAAATCCCTAGTGGGTCGTGGTTCTTATTCCCACGTTAAAATCTTTGTGTTTCTTTAAGTTTTCTTTTATTTTGTTTTGAGTATTTTCTTTATTCAAAATTCCGCAAGAAAAGGGCGAAAATACTCCAACGGGAACAAGTAACAATTCACCCCCCCCCCCCCCCCCCCTCTTGTTACACTTCATCGTCTCTATACGTTTCTACATTATTAATCTCCATTTATCCTAATTATTACTATCTTTTATAACCTTCAAGTTTTGAAATGTAGCTATGATTATAATAGATAGTGTAGCTTATAACTAAGAACATTAGAGCATATAACTAAAATCTTTATTGTAATATTTGACACATGATATTGATCAACTCAGATAAAATAATTATAAAACAATCTGTTTTAGTTAAAAATAAAATATTTTGTATAATTTTATTTTCCGTGCTTGGCACGGGATTCAAGTTAGTAATTTCCTAAATCAATTGACTTATTTAAGTTAACAGATACAAATTGGACAATTACAATATATTATAGCAATATTTATAGATAGTATTCAATTGGATTGCACGTTATACATTGGAGACTTACAAACAATATTTGTGAATTAATTGTTCAATTATTTTTTACTCTTTCTAAGAAAATTGGAAAAATCTTTCAATTATTCAAATAAAAAAAATTAAGCTTTATTGAAATAAATCTATAAAAACTACTAATGAAGAAACGGGACTGATACGTGTCAGACTCTCAGCGAATATTTTTCCGCTCATTTTTATATTGACTTGGCAGGTGAATTTGCAGTGAAAATTATTTCCTAAAATAGTACAATTTAATGTACATAAGAAGATTTGGTATACAGTATTATTTCCGAAGTATTTGTCTTGGTAAAAGATAATAACTGCTTTATATAGCAAAATGAAACATGATTAAATTTATAAATCTGTATTATTTTCTAATATTTTCGAACATAAAAGAGAATAATATCTTGATATAGAAAAATTATCTTTCGAGATTATTTATCTTTTTTTTTTGTCAACGTAAATTTTATAAAATGCCAGAAAAATAGCCGAAGCTTACAAAGGTTCATCAGACTGAGAGGTCAAACCAGACGCAGCTCCAAGGGACAGGCCCCTTGTCATTCGCGATGTCGGGAATGACGCCTCCAAAAACAGAAAGTATCTCCTAGCCTAGACAATAGATCTAGTTTACAAAACATTTAAAGTAATTCTCATTACAAATTTGTGCAAAACAATATTAAACTTTCAATGTTCAGAATTCAATTCGTGGACCATTTTCCTGTCCTCCATAGACCAGCAGCTTTGACCAGTTGCTAGAGCCAACAAGCAACCATCACCAAGTAGCTCAATGCAGGACATAGCCCATTGCTCCGTGCATCAAGCTTACAGCTACAGAGGACAACAAAAACTAGTATTCACACACCAAGGAGCAAGGAGCCCCTCAGATAGCAGCATAGACCATATCAGCACCCCAAAACAGCCACACCATGAACACTTGAGCAGCCCTTGGTGTTGACCAGCATCAAAACGAAAATCCAAAAGTAAAGGGGGTTCCCAGGACAAGATGATCCTACAATCACTGCCACAAAAACCAATACATACATAACAATATTAACCAGCTTAAGACTATTAAATGGCAAATCCTAAGCATATGCTCTCCAAACAAAACAATCTGCCATTAACATCATCAAGCATAACCAACTAACGGCCCTGTTTCTGTAGACTGCTTCCCAACACAACGACCATCAAATATGATCAGATCATCACTCAGACACACGAAGCTTGATGTTCTGGGTAGAACTAACTCACCTCCCCTCATTGCCCTCAAAGTAATACCCACTATCAAGAACTCCTAGGAAAGCTAAGGGAAACCCAGAGTACCAAGAGCACAGAGCATCATAGGCACTAGGCTCTAGCCCCCACACCTCACAAGCAACCAATCAAAGAGGACAAGAACCTACTATCAGCAGCAGGTATACGTTTCCAGACAACAGGGGTAGCCCCAAGAGCATCCCTGCATCAGCAGCTACTAAGGACCCTCTCATGACTAAAAAATCCGGGTTAAAACGAATTCCCAACGCAGTAGCAGCCAGAATAAACGAGACCCAGACATCAAGTGTCTAAACAAACATGGGTAAACCCAGGGATTTGTTTTATGAGAAACGTCCTGTAAACCTCAATGAGGTTAGGGAAAAGGAATAACACTCACTGTGTTATCCTCAAATACATAATCGCAGCGCGATTCAATCGGACTTCAAACCGGAAATTAGTGTTTTGAAATTGCATATTACTTGATTAATCCACCATTACAGGGCTTCAAGTACCACCAAATCAAGAAATTTACCTCAAAGAGAGAATCGAACATTAGGGTTTCGTTTCGATTCCTACCCGTCGTCCTGATTAGAAACCTTAATCCTTCAATATCTAGCTAAGACATTCCTTGCAAGACACATACTAAATCCCCTAAAACATTTTTATTTTTTTAGGAGGATCGATTTGCGAAATCTCGACTTGAGACAGTCGAACTCACGAACAGCGAAGAAACTCATTCTACACCAAAACATTATCGAATTTAGGGATGGAATCAAGTGTTTAGCAAGCCAAGGCTCTCCTTCTCGGTGGGCGGCCCCTCCTCCTGCCTGCCATGGCGGAGTCGATGGTGTCGCTCGACATAGAGGAGGGCTAGAGAGAGAAAGAAGAGAGTCGAGATTATTTATCATCTGAAGAATAATTATATCTTCATAATTATACTGATATGTAAATTCATGTCCTTGCTACTTATTTACCTCATAATCCTATTTGCTTAGAAAATTAGTTTTATTTAATAAATAGGTATTTTCAATTATAAATAATTTTTTTAAAAAATAATTATACAAAAAGTAATATTTTTTCAAAATCTTTTAAATGAGATCAAATTTGTAATATTTTTGACTCTTTTTAAAAAAAACTCAAAAAAATTAGGCTTTATTATAAAAATTAAATTTATATTATTTAATTAAAAACATTAAAGTAAATATATTCACTAAAATATTCTTATGAAAAAAAATAAAGATCTATAGTCTATAATCTACAAAAATTACTAGTTAAGAAACGAGACTGACACATGCCAGCCTCTCCTTCATTAGTTTCCCCATCTATCTTCTATAATCTTCTATAATAAAAATTACTAATGAAGAAACGAGACTGACACGTGTCAGCCTCACCTTAATTAGTTTCCCTCATCTATCTTCTATAATCTATAATCTATATTCTATAAAAATTACTAATGAAGCAACGAGACTGACACATGTCAGCTTCTTCTTCATTAGTTTTCCCGCCCATTTTCTCTCAATTGTAATTGACTATTTTTTGAAAATAATTTCCGAAATCAATTGAATTATTTAAGTTAACAGATACAAATTGGACAATTACAATATATTATAGCAATATTTATAGATAGTATTCAATTGGATTGCACGTTATACATTGGAGACTTACAAACAATATTTGTGAATTAATTGTTCAATTATTTTTTACTCTTTCTAAGAAAATTGGAAAAATCTTTCAATTATTCAAATAAAAAAAATTAAGCTTTATTGAAATAAATTTATAAAAACTACTAATGAAGAAACGGGACTGATACGTGTCAGACTCTCAGCGAATATTTTTCCGCTCATTTTTATATTGACTTGGCAGGTGAATTTGCAGTGAAAATTATTTCCTAAAATAGTACAATTTAATGTACATAAGAAGATTTGGTATACAGTATTATTTCCGAAGTATTTGTCTTGGTAAAAGATAATAACTGCTTTATATAGCAAAATGAAACATGATTAAATTTATAAATCTGTATTATTTTCTAATATTTTCGAACATAAAAGAGAATAATATCTTGATATAGAAAAATTATCTTTCGAGATTATTTATCTTTTTTTTTTGTCAACGTAAATTTTATAAAATGCCAGAAAAATAGCCGAAGCTTACAAAGGTTCATCAGACTGAGAGGTCAAACCAGACGCAGCTCCAAGGGACAGGCCCCTTGTCATTCGCGATGTCGGGAATGACGCCTCCAAAAACAGAAAGTATCTCCTAGCCTAGACAATAGATCTAGTTTACAAAACATTTAAAGTAATTCTCATTACAAATTTGTGCAAAACAATATTAAACTTTCAATGTTCAGAATTCAATTCGTGGACCATTTTCCTGTCCTCCATAGACCAGCAGCTTTGACCAGTTGCTAGAGCCAACAAGCAACCATCACCAAGTAGCTCAATGCAGGACATAGCCCATTGCTCCGTGCATCAAGCTTACAGCTACAGAGGACAACAAAAACTAGTATTCACACACCAAGGAGCAAGGAGCCCCTCAGATAGCAGCATAGACCATATCAGCACCCCAAAACAGCCACACCATGAACACTTGAGCAGCCCTTGGTGTTGACCAGCATCAAAACGAAAATCCAAAAGTAAAGGGGGTTCCCAGGACAAGATGATCCTACAATCACTGCCACAAAAACCAATACATACATAACAATATTAACCAGCTTAAGACTATTAAATGGCAAATCCTAAGCATATGCTCTCCAAACAAAACAATCTGCCATTAACATCATCAAGCATAACCAACTAACGGCCCTGTTTCTGTAGACTGCTTCCCAACACAACGACCATCAAATATGATCAGATCATCACTCAGACACACGAAGCTTGATGTTCTGGGTAGAACTAACTCACCTCCCCTCATTGCCCTCAAAGTAATACCCACTATCAAGAACTCCTAGGAAAGCTAAGGGAAACCCAGAGTACCAAGAGCACAGAGCATCATAGGCACTAGGCTCTAGCCCCCACACCTCACAAGCAACCAATCAAAGAGGACAAGAACCTACTATCAGCAGCAGGTATACGTTTCCAGACAACAGGGGTAGCCCCAAGAGCATCCCTGCATCAGCAGCTACTAAGGACCCTCTCATGACTAAAAAATCCGGGTTAAAACGAATTCCCAACGCAGTAGCAGCCAGAATAAACGAGACCCAGACATCAAGTGTCTAAACAAACATGGGTAAACCCAGGGATTTGTTTTATGAGAAACGTCCTGTAAACCTCAATGAGGTTAGGGAAAAGGAATAACACTCACTGTGTTATCCTCAAATACATAATCGCAGCGCGATTCAATCGGACTTCAAACCGGAAATTAGTGTTTTGAAATTGCATATTACTTGATTAATCCACCATTACAGGGCTTCAAGTACCACCAAATCAAGAAATTTACCTCAAAGAGAGAATCGAACATTAGGGTTTCGTTTCGATTCCTACCCGTCGTCCTGATTAGAAACCTTAATCCTTCAATATCTAGCTAAGACATTCCTTGCAAGACACATACTAAATCCCCTAAAACATTTTTATTTTTTTAGGAGGATCGATTTGCGAAATCTCGACTTGAGACAGTCGAACTCACGAACAGCGAAGAAACTCATTCTACACCAAAACATTATCGAATTTAGGGATGGAATCAAGTGTTTAGCAAGCCAAGGCTCTCCTTCTCGGTGGGCGGCCCCTCCTCCTGCCTGCCATGGCGGAGTCGATGGTGTCGCTCGACATAGAGGAGGGCTAGAGAGAGAAAGAAGAGAGTCGAGATTATTTATCATCTGAAGAATAATTATATCTTCATAATTATACTGATATGTAAATTCATGTCCTTGCTACTTATTTACCTCATAATCCTATTTGCTTAGAAAATTAGTTTTATTTAATAAATAGGTATTTTCAATTATAAATAATTTTTTTAAAAAATAATTATACAAAAAGTAATATTTTTTCAAAATCTTTTAAATGAGATCAAATTTGTAATATTTTTGACTCTTTTTAAAAAAAAACTCAAAAAAATTAGGCTTTATTATAAAAATTAAATTTATATTATTTAATTAAAAACATTAAAGTAAATATATTCACTAAAATATTCTTATGAAAAAAAATAAAGATCTATAGTCTATAATCTACAAAAATTACTAGTTAAGAAACGAGACTGACACATGCCAGCCTCTCCTTCATTAGTTTCCCCATCTATCTTCTATAATCTTCTATAATAAAAATTACTAATGAAGAAACGAGACTGACACGTGTCAGCCTCACCTTAATTAGTTTCCCTCATCTATCTTCTATAATCTATAATCTATATTCTATAAAAATTACTAATGAAGCAACGAGACTGACACATGTCAGCTTCTTCTTCATTAGTTTTCCCGCCCATTTTCTCTCAATTGTAATTGACTATTTTTTGAAAATAATTTCCGAAATCAATTGAATTATTTAAGTTAACAGATACAAATTGGACAATTACAATATATTATAGCAATATTTATAGATAGTATTCAATTGGATTGCACGTTATACATTGGAGACTTACAAACAATATTTGTGAATTAATTGTTCAATTATTTTTTACTCTTTCTAAGAAAATTGGAAAAATCTTTCAATTATTCAAATAAAAAAAATTAAGCTTTATTGAAATAAATTTATAAAAACTACTAATGAAGAAACGGGACTGATACGTGTCAGACTCTCAGCGAATATTTTTCCGCTCATTTTTATATTGACTTGGCAGGTGAATTTGCAGTGAAAATTATTTCCTAAAATAGTACAATTTAATGTACATAAGAAGATTTGGTATACAGTATTATTTCCGAAGTATTTGTCTTCGTAAAAGATAATAACTGCTTTATATAGCAAAATGAAACATGATTAAATTTATAAATCTGTATTATTTTCTAATATTTTCGAACATAAAAGAGAATAATATCTTGATATAGGAAAATTATTTTTCGAGATTATTTATCTTTTTTTTTTGTCAATGTAAATGTTATAAAATGCTAGAAAAATAGCCGAAGCTTTCAAAGGTTTATCAGACTGAGAGGTCAAACCAGACGCAGCTCCAAGGGACAGGCCCCTTGTCATTCGCGATGTCGGGAAAGACGCCTCCAAAAAGAGAAAGTATCTCCTAGCCTAGACAATAGATCTAGTTTACAAAACATTTAAAGTAATTCTCATTACAAATTTGTGCAAAACAATATTAAACTTTCAATGTTCAGAATTCAATTCGTGGACCATTTTCCTGTCCTCCATAAACCAGCAGCTTTGACCAGTTGCTAGAGCCAACAAGCAACCATCACCAAGTAGCTCAATGCAGGACATAGCCCATTGCTCCGTGCATCAAGCTTACAGCTACAGAGGACAACAAAAACTAGTATTCACACACCAAGGAGCAAGGAGCCCCTCAGATAGCAGCATAGACCATATCAGCACCCCAAAACAGCCACACCATGAACACTTGAGCAGCCCTTGGTGTTGACCAGCATCAAAACGAAAATCCAAAAGTAAAGGGGGTTCCCAGGACAAGATGATCCTACAATCACTGCCACAAAAACCAATACATACCTAACAATATTAACCAGCTTAAGACTATTAAATGGCAAATCCTAAGCATATGCTCTCCAAACAAAACAATCTGCCATTAACATCATCAAGCATAACCAACTAACGGCCCTGTTTCTGTAGACTGCTTCCCAACACAACGACCATCAAATATGATCAGATCATCACTCAGACACACGAAGCTTGATGTTCTGGGTAGAACTAACTCACCTCCCCTCATTGCCCTCAAAGTAATACCCACTATCAAGAACTCCTAGGAAAGCTAAGGGCAACCCAGAGTACCAAGAGCACAGAGCATCATAGGCACTAGGCTCTAGCACCCACACCTCACAAGCAACCAATCAAAGAGGACAAGAACCTTCTATCAGCAGCAGGTATACGTTTCCAGACAACAGGGGTAGCCCCAAGAGCGTCCCTGCATCAGCAGCTACTAAGGACCCTCTCATGACTAAAAAATCCGGGTTAAAACGAATTCCCAACGCAGTAGCAGCCAGAATAAACGAGACCCAGACATCAAGTGTCTAAACAAACCTGGGTAAACCCAGTGGTTTGTTTTATGAGAAACGTCCTGTAAACCTCAATGAGGTTAGGGAAAAGGAATAACACTCACAGTGTTATCCTCAAATACATAATCGCAGCGCGATTCAATCGGACTTCAAACCAGAAATTAGTGTTTTGAAATTGCATATTACTTGATTAATCCACCATTACAGGGCTTCAAGTACCACCAAATCAAGAAATTTACCTCAAAGAGAGAATCGAACATTAGGGTTTCGTTTCGATTCCTACCCGTCGTCCTGATTACACTAGTGGAAAAAAGCTTAAGGGCTGCGGTTTTTTAGCCCCTTTGGGCTGTGTTTTTTGACCCCAGCCATTATTGTAGCAGCAACAAATAATATAAAAGGGCTGCGGTCAAAATACGGCGCAGCCCCAAAAATAGTAAGGGGCTGCGGTTTTTAGTATATGTCCGCAGCCCTTAAGCTATTTTCACACAGCCTATAATACACTTAAGGGCTGCGGACATATACTAAAAACCGCAGCCCCTTACTATTTTTGGGGCTGTGAATGCTTCATAAAGGGCTGCGGACATGGTATAAAACTGCAGCCCCTAACCTATTTTTTTTTTAATTTTTTTTTGTTTTCGTTATATTTGTGTAATGAATAATAATTATTAGCATAATTATTAAATAATAAATATTTCACAATAATAAACCGTCGATAAATGCCAAAATATCACTCAATTATAATATATATTATATATAATATTATATACATAAAGTATATACATTACACCGCATATAATTAGAAATAAAACGATACATAAATTAAAGTACTCTAGCTACACGATATATACATATATATATATAATAATCTAGCTACCAACTTAATAAATTAGAAATAAACACCGCGACTTTGTCTTTGACTTTGCATAGTTCAATATCCGTCAATTCGCGTGTTTGTCTTGGAGAGTCAATAATCTACGAATTAAAATCAATTATTATTATTAAAAAGTTAGTCGTACATTATATAATATAATTAATATATATATTATAAATAAATAATTTAAAAAACATATATAATAACTAATTAAATAAAATACTTACGGAATCAATATTTTGAACCCCGACATTCTTGACGGCTTCGATGAGATCATCCATAAATTTAATAACGTAGTAGCCGCAATGAATGGAATTTTTTTGTTGAAAACACTAAGAAAAAAAAATATTATATATTAGTGCCAAATTAAAAATGCTTCAAAACCGTTAAAAACGCAACTTAACACTTAATTTTGAGCAAATGACAATTATTTTCGATTCTAACAACTTTAACACAATTATATATACCAAATAATGTTGTGTGCCAAGTTTCATGCATAACAAACAAGGTTTAAGCTACTTTACGCTCGAAAATGCCAAAATTCATTAAAAGCGTTAAAAAACGCAACTTGACCCTTAATTTTGAGCAAATGACAACTATTTTGAATTCTAAAAACTTCAACACATTTAAATATACCAAATAGTGTTGTGTGCCAAGTTTCATTCATAACAAACAAGGTTTAAGCTACTTTACGCCCGAAAATGACAAAATTCATTCAAAAACCTTAAAAAACGCAACTTGACCCTTAATTTTGAGCAAATGACAACTATTTTCAATTCTAACAACTTCAACACATTTATATACACCAAATAGTGTTGTGTGTCAAGTTTCATTCATAACAAACAAGGTTTAAGCTACTTTACGCTCGAAAATGACAAAATTCATTCAAAAACCTTAAAAAACGAAACTTGACCCTTAATTTTGAGCTAATGACAACTATTTTCAATTCTAACAACTTCAACACATTTATATACACCAAATAGTGTTGTGTGCCAAGTTTCATTCATAACAAACAAGGTTTAAGCTACTTTACGCCCGAAAATGACAAAATTCATTCAAAACCTTAAAAAACGCAACTTGACCCTTAATTTTGAACAAATGACAACTATTTTCAATTCTAACAACTTCAACACATTTATATATACCAAATAGTGTTGTGTGTCAAGTTTCATTCATAACAAACAAGGTTTAAGCTACTTTACGCCCGAAAATGACAAAATTCATTCAAAAACCTTAAAAAACGCAACTTGACCCTTAATTTTGAGCAAATGACAACTATTTTCAATTCTAACAACTTCAACACATTTATATACACCAAAGAGTGTTGTGTGCCAAGTTTCAATCATAACAAACAAGGTTTAAGCTACTTTACGCCCGAAAATGACAAAATTCATTCAAAAACCTTAAAAAACGCAACTTGACCCTTAATTTTGAGCAAATGACAACTATTTTCAATTCTAACAACTTCAACACATTTATATACACCAAAGAGTGTTGTGTGCCAAGTTTCAATCATAACAAACAAGGTTTAAGCTACTTTACGCCCGAAAATGACAAAATTCATTCAAAAACCTTAAAAAACGCAACTTGACCCTGAATTTTGAGCAAATGACAACTATTTTCAATTCTAAAACCTTCAACACATTTATATACACCAAATAGTGTTGTGTGCCAAGTTTCATTCATAACAAAAAAAGTTTAAGCTACTTTACGCCCGAAAATGACAAAATTCATTCAAAAGCTTAAAAAACGCAACTTGACCCTTAATTTTGAGCAAATGACAACTATTTTCAATTCTAACAACTTCAACACATTTATATATACCAAATAGTGTTGTGTGTCAAGTTTCATTCATAACAAACAAGGTTTAAGCTACTTTACGCCCGAAAATGACAAAATTCATTCAAAAATCTTAAAAAACGCAACTTGACCCTTAATTTTGAGCAAATGACAACTATTTTCAATTCTAACAACTTCAATACATTTATATACACCAAAGAGTGTTGTGTGCCAAGTTTCAATCATAACAAACAAGGTTTAAGCTATTTTACGCCCGAAAATGACAAAATTCATTGAAAAACCTTAAAAAACCCAACTTGACCCTTAATTTTGAGCAAATGACAACTATTTTCAATTCTAACAACTTCAACACATTTATATACACCAAAGAGTGTTGTGTGCCAAGTTTCAATCATAACAAACAAGGTTTAAGCTACTTTACGCCCGAAAATGACAAAATTCATTCAAAAACCTTAAAAAACGCAACTTGACCCTTAATTTTGAGCTAATGACAACTATTTTCAATTCTAACAACTTCAACACATTTATATACACCAAATAGTGTTGTGTGCCATGTTTCATTCATAACAAACAAGGTTTAAGCTATTTTATGGTCGAATTGTTTTCAATTCTAACTAATTTCAATCATTTGACAAATGTTTTCAATTTTAATTAATTCAAGACAATAATATATACTAAATAATGTTATATATACCTTTGCTGCTCTCCATTTCGGGTTAGTGGCTCTTGTAGCACATCCCATTTCGCCACGCATTTTCTTCATAACCCTGAGACACAAGAGTAAAGAAATTAATTGAAATTAATTGACAATAATATATATATAACACTTAAATGAAATTAATTGACAATTTATAAACTTACGAATTCAACAAAGCTTTAAATTTCATGTTGCGAGGCACGGGATTTCCACGACTTAGTGAGTCGAAAACGTGCACCATATTGGTCATCGGACATATGACCAAAAGCATCCAATGCACACTACAAAAACCACGATTTTAAATCATCAAGATAGAGAATATGTGAACGTAAGTAAAATCAAAATTTAAGTTCAATTTAATAAAATAATAAAACTAATCACCTTTCATAGTACGGGGCCAGAATGAATGAGTGTTTAGATTCAAATGAATGTTTCAAAGCACGTTCAACGTATGCTTTGACGTCATCTGGATCAGTAACACTCTTTTCACCCCTAATAGACTCAGGATCAAACCATCCAAATGTTATTGGAGGTTTGAGGCTCTTCAACTCCTCGTACATCCCACTAAACTCACGAATAAGAAAATTTTGTCAGTCATTCGATTATTAAAACAATTAAACAATAAAACCTAAATTGTAAGATAAAAAATCACATACAGCATGTAGACATGAATAAGGGCGACATTCAACATCTCCCCTCGCAAAAATTGCCCAATGTCACTAGGACCAATAATGACGAAAGCATCTTCGGCAGTGTGAAATTGGTCCGTGCCTATGGGTAGAAGAAGTGGGTTCTCCTCACTCATGCGAGATGCACCCTTGTGCAGCCATAGACAATCTGAAGAGAGATCTTTAAGCTCCTCATCAGTCAAGATTGGAGTGATTGTCACCGATGATGAGGAACCGATCTCTCTTTTAGAGCCCTTTGAGCTCTTTTCCTATTTCATTTCATACAATTAAATTAGTTTAATTACTCACGCAATTAAAATAATAAAAACAAATAAAATAATACTAAAGATATATTACCTTCGCCGTGAGTCGGACCCAAGCATATGGCCATGTGATGAAACTACCTTGGGCGTTCGATAAAGTCTCAAGGTTCCATTCTGGCATTGGAACCGGAAGTGAGAAATCGTCGAACCCCTTAACGATAGTTTGTACCGTCACACTAATGTGGCCACGTGTAACAGACATTGAATGCAATGTTTGGCCCACTTGGTTTGGCTGCGCCTCACCGAATGCAACCTCAGTTAAGTCGCCACCACGAGCAACGCCTAACTGAGGCAACAAAAGAGAGCAAGGAGTCGCCTCCTAAAAATTTTTTCGTTTAGTATAATTAACATCATGATAAATTATCAAAACACGTTGAAATTTAAATAAATACGCGCTTTTATATTTAAAAATTAAATGTACCTTTATCACTGGCTCATCAGGTGTTGTTTCCGAAACCTGAGTAACGGAGTTCATGGTCTCCAGCGTTGGAATGTGAGGCTCGGGTGTGCTACGGGTAATGGGCTGGTGTGCTACGGGTAATGGGCTGGTGTGCTACGGGGGTAAGCGGCTCGGGCGATGGCTCCACCAAAGCCTTAGGATCCCCATGTTGACTTTGTTGGTCCTCGGCAATCAAATTGGCCAAGTCATCATGGGTAGCTCCTAACTTCTGCAATAGCGATGCCATCTTGTCGAAGACGTCCTTAGTCACTTTTGCGGTGACTTTGGCTGTGATTTTCTCCTCGATTCGTTTCTCTACTTCCTCAAGCGATGGCATCGTTCTGGATCGAGGAGTAGCGAACTCTTTGCCAAATGCTTTCTTCACGCCCACGCGGACGCCTCCTTTGCCGACTACCCGCCCCTGATGGTCTTTCCCTAAGACCATATGCAATGCATCAACATTGCCTTTTGGGGTGAACTCCCCCGTAGCCTCTTTTTCCTTCCAGCCCATCTGTTCAAATAAAAACGATCAATTAGTTTAAACACATAACAAATCAAGAATATAAGGCTAAATGATATGAAAACTCACCACAGCATCCGCGATCTTCTTCGTTCCAGGATCGGGAATGGTAAATTTACCACTTTCATCTCGAGCATGAAGCCCGCAATACCAATCTAGCACCCGATCTCCCGCTGGAGTACTCACGGATGGGGTAGTCGTAGATGAGCTCGCGGCTGAGCTCTGTTTGGGGTACAATCCCGCATCCACCCACTCTTTACGGGCCTCATCATAAGTTCTTGACCCCATGTGATGTTACTTCCTTTTCTTTGCCGACTCGGAAGCTTTACCACGTTTTTCCTAATTAATCAACATAATAAGTCAAATGTCATATATTATTAGTTTAATAATTAAATCAAAAGAAGTAAATAAAAATGAAAAGCTATAATACTTACAACTTCATTAAGAGTTGTTTTCCTAGCAACAAATGCCTCCCACTCATTTTTAGATATGTGTGGCCATATCTCATACGGCATTTTGGAGGGAGCTTGTTCTCCATCTTTAATTCCCGTTTTGACCTTCTTGGTCAAACGGTGACGCTTCTTGGTAATCCAACCACCTACGAGCTTCGCCTTGAAGTCTCTTAATCTTTCAGCAACAGCTGAAAGAAAAATACTCTTCTTTTCTTCGTCGTGCTCGATGTGGAAAAGATTCTACAAAAGGAAAATATAATTAATAATTAATGTCAATTCAATTAATTTTAAAATAAAAGTAAATTAATAAAAGACTAAAGTAAATTAATAAAAGACTAAAGTAAATTAATAAAGTAAATTATTACCATCGTATCATCCCAAAATGACTTCTTCAAGCCCTCTGGAACCTCGTGCCAGGCGTGTAATATGGAAATCTTCCGAACACATAAACCCACTTGTTTTCCATATTCCTTACGCCACTTTCCACACGGTTGACCCAAGGCATTGTATTCGAGGTACATGGGCTCTTTAACTTTGAGGTTTTTCGTAGGACCTCGCCCTTTTCGTTTCTTTGAAGTTGTCGCTGTTTGAGTAGAAGCCGTCTCATCAATAGGAGGAGCATCATGAGCCAATTGCTCGTGTCTAACAAATGGGTCGTCTTCCTCAACGGCATGATCACCATCATCTATGTCCTTCTCCTTCGTCGGATCGTAGTCCTTATCCGACTCACTATGGACATCGTCATCCACAGTCGCAATCTCGGGCACAATGTCATCTCTGAAAAGATGCATTGTAGATCAAGTACCTGAAAGAGTGGAAAATAGAATTACATTAGAAAGTGACAAAAATCGTTAAAAAAAAACCGTTAAAAAAAGCAACTTGACCCTTAATTTCAAGCATATGACAATTATTTTCAATTCTAAAAACATCAACACAATTATATACATCAAATAGTGTTGTGTGCCAAGTTTCATTCATAACAAACAACGTTTAAGCTACTTTACGCCCGAAAATGACAAAATTCATTCAAAACCGTTAAAAAACGCAACTTGACCCTTAATTTCAAGCATATGACAACTATTATCAATTCTAACAACTTCAACACATTTATATATACCAAATAGTGGTGTGTGCCAAGTTTCATTCATAACAAACAACGTTTAAGCTACTTTAACGCCCGAAAATGACAAAATTCATTCAAAACCGTTAAAAAACGCAACTTGACCCTTAATTTCAAGCATATGAAACCAATTATCAATTCTAACAACTTCAACACATTTATATATACTAAATAGTGGTGTGTGCCAAGTTTCATTCATAACAAACAACGTTTAAGCTACTTTATGCCCGAAAGACAAAAAAGTTTAAATGTACAATTCAAATGTATTACAATTCAACAACAATTCAACAATGAATAACAATTCAAATAAACTCATATTTATAAATAATAAACAAAAATCAACAACAATTCAACTTTTAAATAATAAACAAAAATCATACATTTTAAATAACTCAACAACAATGTCCAATAATACATTTCAACAATTCAACAATGACTAAACAATTCAAATATACAATCAACAACAATTCAACAATGAAAATTTTAAATAATAAAAGAAATTACCTTGTGTATCTAGATGAATAATAAGAATGTGACCTACAATTAAACAAGAAAACAAAATTAAGCATCGACATTTTCAACAAGATTCTTATTATAACAAGTACTAATATTAATACAATTCTATTACTAACTTCATAGACTAAATTTCCTTCCAAACCTTTTAATCTTTTGAAGACTACTAGTATGAAAGAAATAACCAAATAACTAGCCCAAACATAACATTTACCGGTCCTTTCTAGTTCCTCACATAACAAGCTTGATTTTCCAATCATAGAAGAATTTATTGTGTTATCAAATTCATTAAGAATTAGTATTTAACAACTAACAATACCAAACAATGAAACATAAACCAAAACAATGAAACATAAGAGCAAGAAGAAATTGATTAACAAACTAACAAAATCGAAAATTTAAAAACATACACATACTCATTCATTCATATAACCATAATCAACATAATTTCGTATAATCAACATACACATACTCACTCATTCGTATATCAACATACACATACTCATTCATTCATATAATTTCGTATATTTAAAAACATACACATACTCACTCATTCATATAACCATAATCAACATCAACCAACTACATACATACACATACTATAATTTAAAAACAACAACTACATACACATTCAACAATTTTGATAAATTTAAACCTAATTTACAAATCGAAAATGAAAAAGTACCTTGAATTTTTCGTGGGTTTGGAAACTTGAAGAAGAAGACAACAATGGTGGATTGTGTATAACCTATACAATGAAAACAAATTAAAATTAGTATACAAAAACAATTGAACCTTCGAAATTTTCGTGAAGAATAAATTTCGTATATCAAAGCTTGAACATATAAATTTCGTATATCAAAAGCTTGAAATTACCTTCGAAAATGCACAGTGAACCTTCGAAATTTTCGTGGGTCTTTGAAAAAGAAGAGCAAGAATCAAGAAGAAGATGAAGAAGATGAAAAATGCATAGTGAACCTTCGAAATTCGTATAGCTTGAAGAATTTCGTGGGTCTTTGAAGTTTGAGAAAACCTTCGAAAATGCACAGTGAAGAAGACTTTCGAAATTTTTTTAGGATTTTCGAAGTATTATGAAGAAGACAGCAGCAGCAAGCAGCAAGTAGGGTGTTCATAACCGGGTACCCGGCTAAACGGGTACCCGGAAAGCCGGGTACCCGGTAGCCGGGTACCTATTTTTGCGGCCCGTGTCCCGGCCCATTTAAAGCGGGTACCCGGTTGGCGGGTACCCGGATAAAGCGGGTCGGGACACGGGTACCCGTTTATTTTTTTTTGTGATTTTTCAAATTTAATTATTATTTATAAAATCGAATTCCGATTAAATATTAGGCCGATTTTTCGTATTTCGTATTGATCAAGCTTGATTTATAGATTTAAAATTACTATTATAATTTTAACTCAAAAACAATATATAATTCAATATCAAAGGCGTAGTTAAATTATATATTTTACCATCAAACACTAAAATACTAAATTACTAATAGAAGAGTCCACCATAAAAATTAAAGTCCTAAACAAACATAGAAAAGTTTTCAACAAAAGTCCCAAACAAACAAAGTCCAAAGTCCAAAGTCCTTAATTACAATGTCTTCAATAAATAAAAATGAAAACATGAAATAACAAGCCAAAGTCTTTAGTAGCTCAATTCTCTGTCGGCACTGTCGGCAATAGCCGTTGTCTCATCGATGATA